>FYBW01000004.1:600000-815575 GCA_900186205.1 Debaryomyces psychrophilus | reverse complement strand
GGCTGTTAAATCCACATCTACTGAATCTGAAGCCATTTGTGAGGCGTGTGCTCGTGGTAAAGCTACACGCTCTCTTCCTAAAACTTCGACTACTGGTAGTAGTCCTGTCCGGGTCCCACTAGAACTTGTTCATTCTGATGTGTGTGGACCCTTAGCTCAACTGAGCTTGACTGATGACCGATACTTTGTGGTCATAGTTGATAATTACACGCATTATATGAGCGTGTATCCCATTTGAACGAAATCTACTGTCGCGGAATGCGTATCCGATTCTACTGTGCATGCAGAACGGTCCTTTCGCAATCGTGGTGGTTACTGTGTAGAGACACTCCGATCTGATAATGGAAGCGAATATAGTCTTCGCGGTTTCAAGATTCTCTTTGCCAACGGAGGAATCACCCATCAAACAACCGTGCTTCATAACAGCCATCAAAATGGTGTTAGTGAGCGTGTTATTCGAATGCTTACAGAAAAGGCTCGTGTTATGATGTTTGATGTAAACACTCCAATATATTTCTTGGATCGAGGCCATTAATTGTGCTGTCTCTCTTGTGAATCGGCTACCCTGGACTGTTATCGCCAATAACTATCCCTACAAAAACTGGTATATACGTTTAAATGTATTTAGTGTGATCTTAAAACGATTGCAAAATTATAGTTATTCTGCAAAAATTAAGTATTATTCCATTTGTTTAGTTATTTGTTTAGTTATTTGTTTAGTTATTTTAAAGATATTTGTTAATTATTTTAGTAGTAATTTACCTTCAAATTTAAGGGCTCATTATTTTATTAGTTACATAACATGGGTTTAAGAAATTACTTCAAAAATATGGTTGTTAATATTCACTGGCTATATATTATAAGATATATATAGCGATGCAAAATTTGATACATTAAAATAATTTAGTAGATTTTGAATTGTACAATTAAAAACTAACTTTCATATTCTTACGGTCTCGCAGTAATTGTCACAAAAAATAATGCTTGTAGAATAATTATATATATTTAAGTCTAAATATAGAGTTATTTCTTTCTCGAAAAGGTTGAGGTTTTACCAGAATTTAATCTTCTAGTTTTCTTTGCACCTTTAGGTCCATCTCCATCTTTACTATAAGGATCAAACGACCTCTTTTTAGGTTTATCTCTACGAGAATTACTTTTAGTTGCAGACGCAAGTAATATCTTATTGGCATTGTTGTAATCAAAAGCATCCTCGTCCGTCTGTTGTTTACTTAGTGTCCGTGAGTTTCTCGGCTTTTGCGAGTTGCGAAGAGTGACAACTTCGTTGGGGTCTAATTGTTTATCATTGGAAATTACAGGTATATCTTTAGGAAGATCCTTCTCCATTAGTGGTTTATCAATCTCATCGTTCAGTTTATTCTGATTAGATGTTTCAAGTGGTATTGTGATGCGTTGTATAGATTGAAATTCTCTTGACGTATAATCTAACCTATCCTTATAATCAGAACTTAAGGTATGTTTTATTACGTTGTCCTTTTCAAGGTCATACTCAACAGAAAACTGGTCTTTGTCGTTGTCAAAAATTTCGGAAAACAATGCTGACTTCTTGTTTAGTAACTTTGGTTTATCATGACCTAATAATTTAATATTTCGTGCATATATTTCTTCAAACGCCTTTGATCTTGAAATGAATTGATCAATATCTCCATCGCAAATATTCATGCTTTCATTATCAATTGTATTGGATATATCATTCCACTTGTCGACTAATTCCCAGTCACTGTCTGCCATGTTCTTTAAAGTGTTTTCCATTAACATAGCTAATTCCTTGGCATTCAGTCTGACATAATCGGGCACATAATTCGATACCCTTAATATTTTTTGAAAATCAACAGGTTGGTTTAATGATGATAAACTGATCAATAATTGGTTAGACATTACGTATCTGACAGATTCATCGTCTTTTTTAGCTAAAGAATCCCTCCAATTATATAAAACTTCAATTAACGGTTTCTTATGATATGGTACATTGTATTGCACCATTATTGATGAGTATGGTTCTTTGGGATTATTTGCCATTATGGGGCATGAAACCTTTCCTCCTGATGACGATAATGGACGGAATTTGGTAAATTCAAACCTCCTCTTTGCTACTTGTCTCGATTCGTATAATACTTCTTGTAATTTATCTGCACCATAATCTATTAATTTGTTCCTTAATTGATCAAAAATATTCAATAAGAAATGTGTATCAGATCTTGCATATGCTAACATAGGAGACGACAATGGTCTTATTCTCCAATCTGCGAGTTGGTATTTCTTGGAAGTTTTAAAGTTTGCAAATGTCTCCAATAAATATGCTAACGAAAATTTTGGAAATCCCAATTTTTTAGATGCATGGTAAGTGTCAAACAAGGAAACAATGTATAATCCCAAGTCTCTCTGTAACCAAATGATATCCATAAATGCTCCGTGAAAAACTTTAACAATATTAGGATTGGTGAACACTTTATTTAAGTCCTCTAAATCGTCCCTCAATGTCAACGTATCGATAATCCAGTCATGCTTTCTACTCGAAATTTGCATAAGACATACGATACCGTAATAAGACCTATAATCATGATGTTCCAAATCAATGGCGATTTCAGATTCTCCAGACAAAGAATATATCATTTTATTCAATTCTTCAATGGAATCTACCCAAATAAAAGACGTATCCAGCCATGAGTTTGAAGGTATGGGTTCATTTTTAGATAAAATTGAATCGGGATAGGGTTGATGATCAATTTCCAGTTCATATGGTTGGGCATAATATGCTGGATCAATGTCTTCTGAGTCCTCATTTTGATCCGGAACAATTAATCTAGTCGATTTTTCGAAAGACTTTATTTCATTTGGTTTACGAGTAATTTTCGGTTTAAAAGGATACGCTTCTGAGTTATCAATTTTATTACGGAAATTTAATTGAGGTTTCGCCATCCTTTTACCCGGGTGTTTATTTGAACCATCACTTGTAGGATTAGAGTCTTCCAAGTACGTAAGTGAACCTTTTGCATTATTCAGTTTACGTAAATTTGAATTTTGGGCTTGATCAAACGCAATGTCAATTTTCTCAAATATGTTATCAAGTACATTTGCAATAGGATTCCAGTTAATATCCGATGAAATATTGTCCTTACCAAATGACACATTTTTCACTTCGTCAGAAGATTGCATAAGCTTATTAGATATTTCTAATAAGCTTTTGGCTGATTTATCAATCTTATTGGACAAATCAGAATCTAACGACTTATAAAAATCGACATCCTGAGCAGCCAATGACGATGAAGCTCTCACTGTTTGCATCACTTTTGGTAATATGTCATCAAATGCATTTATATTTGGAATATCCATCTTATTATTATTAGGACACTTAGTGTTTACTATGCCATTAAGTAGAAGAAAGATTTTTATATTTTTGTATTTTCTCATCTGCAATTAACTCACGTGAGCATCGGATGCTCAATGAATTTTTTTTATCTTACCCTTATAAGTACCATAGAGAGTGGGCTATTCTCCATATTATTATTTTCATTAGGCTCATAATGCAATATACTTGTAATTCATGCGATTTGGCGTTTCCAGCCCCAGAGGACCAACGGGTTCATATGAAATCGGATTGGCATCGTTATAATTTAAAGAGAAGAGTTGCTCAATTACCACCTATAGATGAAGGTTTATTTAATAGTAAAGTGTCATCATTATCTATTACCGAAAATGGAACTGATAGTACTAGCGAAGATAAGAAGAAAAATGAAACTCAATTAACTAAAAAAGAGATTAGAAGACGAGAAAAAGAAACTCTCCAAGCTAAAAGAAGACAGCTTTTAGAAACCGCAAAAGAAGCAATGATAGCCAAGATGACGGAACAAAAGGAAATTACGGATGAAAGCATATCAACCAATATTCAAGAGAAAGATTTAGCATCCATAAAAGATATGACGCTTAACGATGATAAGTCGGACATTGAAAATGACTTAACGGAGGAGCAACAAGATGAACGTTTGATGAACGAAAAAATTTTAAATAAGGTTGAAATTCCAATAACTGCATGCTTATTCTGTCATACGAAACAAAAATCGAATTTCCCTGATATTGAATCTAATATTCAACACATGTTTGTGAAACACGGTCTTTATATTCCAGAGAGAAAGTACTTAGTCGATATGGAAGGTTTGCTTAAATACTTAGGCGAAAAGATTGGTCTAGGTAATGTCTGTCTCTGCTGTTCGTATCAAGGCAAAAATATCGAAGCTGTAAGAGAGCATATGCTAAATAAAAGACATATGAGGTTGCCCTATGAGACTGAAGACGAAAAATTAGAAGTATCAGAATTTTACGACTTCAGCTCGACTTATAATGATAATATTATTAACAGCAGACCTGAAAATGAAGAGGATTGGGAAGATGTTTCAGGTGATGAAGAGGATGACAAAGGTGGTGAAGAATTACCATCAGTAACTGATAATGCGCTTTTTCAAAATGGCGATGAACTTGTTTTGCCATCTGGTACTGTAGTTGGACATCGTTCGCATGCAAGATATTACAGACAAAATTTAGCACCTGAGCGTGTATTATCGGAAGGCCAAGGTACCGTTATTGCGGCAGAAACCAGGCATATGTTAAATATTAAAGATAGAGAAATTTTGGCTACACAAAAGAGAGCATGGGGAAGAGAAAAGAAAAGAGAAGATATTAATGATAGAAGAGCAGCGAAGTTTATCAACAACCAACCTCATTACAGAGATCAATTATTACAATAAGTGTATATTTATATAATATAAGTTCTTTCTATACAGTATATATACACGCCCTAAAAATCAACATAATGCTAATATGCCTAATGCGAAGATTGTATCAATTAATATGTTAGTCAACATAGTCCAACTGGCGAAAAATAACAATTTGGGTGAAAATACCGACCAGATAAATAAATGATATCTTAGATTAAAGCAAGAAGCAACTAAATTTATGGCAGCAATTGAATAAAAAACTAATCCAATCAAGAATTTTTCGTACAAAATTTGGTACTTTAAAATATTCAAATTAATAAGGTTTTTAGATGAACTTTTCGCATCATAGCAAATCACGTTAAGTTCAAAGACCAATTGTAAGGAAGTTAAGGACCAAAATATTGGGCCAGCAAAGTTGGAAAAATATGTTAAAAATCCCACAAAGAAAACGTCGTATGATTTAAATCCGTTATACGAATTTGACAAATCAACTGTTGCTAACAGATTCGTATTTCCCATGGAAAAGAACGATAAATTTTGTAAGCATAAAGTAAATATCCCAATAATGATCATGAGCTGGTCAATATTTTTACGCAAAGAGCTCTCATTATTGATTAACAATTTTGCCATCAGGAACTTAACCAAATAAAATATAAGAAATATTGGAACAATTTCTGGTCTCGATTGATGAATTAAAAAAAGTGTCAATAAATTTATCAAATCAGTCAATAGTCCATACCGGATCTTTCTTAATTTCCCTAACATAATTCTAGTTACAATCAAAATTCCTATAGCATAGAAAACAATTTTTGAGAAATGAATATTTAACTCATGTAATTGGTTCGTTTCTGTCGGACTAAGTGTAATGCCATATGATTCACAAGACCAATTTAAGAACCCATGCAACCATTTTGGAACCGGCTTACCGTCATTAAAATATTGGCAAAGCTTGAACAGAAATGATACTGTACAAGTAACGAAAGTTACAATAAATGTAGCTAAACTACCAAAGTCCTGCACATTCTCACGAAATGTTCTATACTCCTTTAATGTAACGCAATGAATTAGTCCTCCCTGAGAATAGATAAGTGTAGCCATTAAAAAGTAAGTTATTATATTTAGCAGCCATAATAAATCGACATTCTGCAGCAAATATTCAGAGAATGAATATGATGCCGCAAATTTTTGACCGGTATTACTCCACGATCTAATAAATCTCAAACCAACCAAAATAAGCGCGAAATATTTTAGTGATTTTAAACGATTGGCAAAATATAATGTGAATGTACAAATCATACTAAAAAACCACCAAATTTGATATTCCTCTTCGATAAGTGATGATGCATGGAAATGAAGGGAATATGTTATTGAAACTCCAATAAAAAACCAACTGTATTTATGATTGATCCTGGACTGTACGAGGAAATGCCAGTTAAACAAAATGAACATTATAGTGGCAGTTGCGAATAAAATCGATAACCCTATATAAATATCAATGTATTTAAATTCCGTTGCCGTGGATGTTAACAAATGTTGTATCGTTAATAGGAAATCGTAATGTGCATCAATTGAATCAGAACCCTGTAAATCTTTCCATTTGTTGATAATATCCACATTATTTGAAAATTTTGCTTTAAATAGATTCATAAATTGCACACAATTTTCCATTAAAATAGATTTATGGGTTTGTTGATTCCAGAGACTTAATAAATCCTTTATAATTATACCAAGACTATTCTTTGGTATAGGGAAATTTAGCAAACTTGCCAAAGTCGGAACCAAATCAACTTGATTGATATAACTATAATACTTGTAGTCACCATTATATGGAAGAGGACACAGTAAATTTTTATTAAGCTTCTTGAACTTTGGTGACGCAAATAATAGGCCGGGGTTAGTTTCTCCCATTGATGATCCACCATGATTACCAATTTCATTCATACCATGATCCCCGATTACCACCAACAAAGTATTTGAATTGACAGTTTCTTGGTATAGTTTTCGTATAATGCCATCCATTTCTTGTTGTTTTCCACGCATAAATGTAGATTTTGGGCCTCCTTTATGACCGATATGATCAAGTCCCAAGTAATGCAAAATCAATGCATCCCATTTGGATCTAAACATTTCATCATTCAAGTGTCTGGTGACATTATTGTCCACATCAGTAAAATCATTGACAAAAAATGAATTTGTCCCCTCATACTTGTTGAAGAACTTATCGGGTGGAAACAACTTCAACCACGTATCATCCCCAAAAAAATTGAACACCTTCAGATTGTTGTGAAACTGATAGACCCAAGAATCTTGGTTCAGTAGACTTTGCGAGTTATCCTTATCGTCGGCAATATTCAAGATCGCATCTAAAAAGCTTGGGGTGCCCCCCGTGGTGATACCCTTCAATCTTGGTAGCGTCACCGTAGGCGGGTTGGAGTAGCTTGTGAACGGTAATGCACAATTTTCATTTATCAATTGATGGACAAACTCCATATGCGACTGATCCGAATACATGAAATCCGAACGCATTGCGTCAACAACCATCAATATCAATTTATCGAATTTGGCTTCGTTGTGTTCAATAAAGGGCGATTGACCCGTGTGAAAGTCATTGAATCCTGGTACCACTACTTTCGATGGAAAAAACCCCTTAAGAAACATCAAGTACCCGATAACATGCGAAATTAATAAAGCCGTAAACACTCCCCACTTTAGAGTACCCATATTGTATATCCTTGTGTATGGAATTCACAATTAGCTTGAACACTCCGCTATTCCTAAAGTCCCAACAACAATAGTTGACTGACGTGCGAGGATCAAATTGTTAATGATGTAAAAAATGGCGGTAATTATACTGCATATCTCATTCCGTCACAAAATGAAAAATTTGGAGATTATTATCGATATCTGCAATTTATCCACCTTTTCCTAACAACAGAAAGCCGCTAGCAATTTACTTCCAGATACGGCAATTCAATACGAATTAGCGCCGTCGTTGAAAAGTTGGAGATCTCAATAATATAATGACCTGCAGGCGACAATTTTTTTCATAAGCTTATCAGTGAGAGGATTCATATCTACGGCCGATTTGATAAGAAACAGATTATGATAAGGGGAAGTTGGTTGCGTTGATTACATTTTCTAAAATGCGTATATATATGGATATATAGATAAATAGACAGAAGAATCTGAAGTATTTTAACCTCTATATATATACATATATATATGTATGCCTACACGTTCATGTATTTATTATCAGTTGCAAATATATCAAGATCATATCGCAGGTTGATAATAAGATTATTGTAATCAAATTAAGGACACTGACTATAACGCAAGTATAGTAAAAAATGGAAGATGGCATTAAGAGTCCAAATAGGATACATCCGATTGTATCCAATATACATGTTGACGACTTACATATTACCTCCATTTTATCCAATCAGGACGTCACGATTAACGTGGATCATGATGTAGATAAGGATGAAGCATTGATTTTAGCATTGGGGTATAAGCAAGAGTTTAAACGTGAGTTCTCGCTCTGGACGTTGTTCGCGGTGTCGTTTAGTGTGTTGGGGTTGCTCCCGTCGATAGCCGCATGCTTTGATTACCAGCAGTTGGTAGTCGGTATGTCACCAGTTCCGTGGATTTTGGCTGTCACGTTTATCAGTTCGGTTGCACTCTCGATGGCCGAAGTAGCGAGTGCATTTCCTACATCGCTGGGAACACCTTATGCTGTATCGCAGTTGGCACCCCCTAGATGGGCCCCTGTATTGACATGGCTAACTTGCTGTAGTAACTGGTTATGTCAAATCACGGCTGCTCCGTCGGTCAATAATAGTTGTGGTTGGTTGATTTTGGCATTAAAAAGCTATAATTCAAAGAATGGGTATAGAGCATCTAATGGTGAAGTATATGCCTTGATCACGGGAATTCAAATAGTTCACGGGATAATTTCTTCCATGCCAACGAAGTGGTTGGCGATTTTCAATTCCATGGGTACAATCACCAACATTTTGTTCTTGGTTATTGTATTTGTGATGATTTTGGGAGGGAATGTTCGTCAAGATCATTTTGATGACATCCCTAAATTTAATTCAAATAATGCCGCTTGGGAGTTTTATAACCAGACAGATTGGCCAATGGGTATAGCCGTTTTGCAATCTTTTTTGGGTGTCATTTGGGCTATGTCGGGATATGATTCCCCATTCCATTTGTCAGAAGAATGCGCTAATGCTAATGTTGCTGCACCAAGAGCAATTGTTCTCACAGCAACCTGTGGTGGTGCTATTGGCTTTGTATTTATGTTGGCTATTTCTTATACATTGGTGAGTATTGATCAAATTGCAACCGATCCACAGGGATTAGGACAACCATTTGTCACATACCTCACTCAGATTTTAAGTAAGAACGCTGTCAATGCAGCCACATCATTAACAATCATTTCGTCTTTTTTCATGGGTTGCTCTTGTATGCTTGCTGCTTCCAGGGTTACTTATGCCTATGCTAGAGATGGATTTTTTCCTTTCTCTAGATATTGGAAAATCGTGAACAAGAAAACTCAAACTCCAGTCCATGCAGTTTGGGTTAATTTATTTATCGGTCAATTATTGCTACTACTCCAATTTGCGGGGGATACTGCTATAGGTGCCATCTTTTCCGTGGGTGGTATTGCAGGGTTTGTTTCTTTCACTATGCCAACTTTACTTAAGATCACCTATGCTAATAAAACTTTCAAACACGGCCCTTGGCATCTAGGCAGGTGGTCCAGACCTATTGGATTTGTATCAGTGGTATTTGTAATAGTAATGATCCCAATATTATGTTTCCCTACAGTTAGAGATGACAATCTAACTCTCAATGAAATGAACTGGACCGTAATTGTATACTTTGGTCCGATGCTACTATCCTTATTGTGGTTTATTCTTGATGCCCATAAATGGTATAAAGGACCTAGACCAAATATTAATGACGAAGATATTGTCTACGGCGACTCACAAATAATTAACGACCAGGAAGATAAAAAGAACCATAGCGTTATTTTATCAACAAAAGATAACGACTCAACCTCGATTTAAGCATTCTATATAATTCTTCTATTTTGTATATTTAGCGAAAAGTATTTAATTTGTTTTTTAATTTTGCATGCTGTCTTTTGGAAGTAAATATTGCTAATTACTCGAAATTTATTACAAATTTGGTAAAATCTAACGTATTTACGTCATTAGATGCATCAGGTTGGATTATCGGTATCGAATCGATGGCAACACAATAATTATACCGCAGCAAAAGATGCCCGTGAAGGAAGCTGTGCTCGTATACTGAGGCTAGTCATATGATCTAGTAAAAATTATTCATTTGCATGACTCGTATAACCGGCTTTAGATCTTGGTAAAAAAAATCCTGTGGCCTATCTAATTATCTGTATGAATTAAAAATATAATTACCTATTAACGAGCGTAAAAACTTATTGAATAATCTAAGACTTGTAGTGTGCTGGAGGTGGTCCTTCGGGTCGCTGGAACTCGTCTGTGTTAAAATTTTCAGCTGTAGCTCCTGTGTATCCTTGCTGTTGATTAAATCCTCCATATCCGCTATTCATTTGATATTGGTTAGCGTCTGAGTTTGGTGGTGGGAATTGATTGTCATACTGGTTATTTGGATATCCCTGTCCTTGGCCATTATAGTACCCTCCTGCTTGTTGGGTTTGGTAATATTGGTTATTATCCACAACATGAGCTTTACGGCTATTTTTTCTCTTTCTAACGCAAAATAATACAATCACAATCAAAAGTGGAATAAGAAGCAACAACCATAATAACCATTTGTGCGAATACCAGCCACCATTACCACCATTGTTATACCCACCATAGAAAAGTCTTTTGCTAATCTCGTCGTTAATATCTTTGACATGCATCTTCAATTAACTTCAATGTCTGGGGAAATCAAGAAAAGTACAATTATTAATAATTGCTTTAATGAATGATGAATTAAGTTGCAGTTAATATAATTTCAGACAATAGGTACACGACCTTCAAAAGAAGACGACATTTGAATATGGCGACATTGCCACAATTTCAGCTGATAGATATACCGGAAAGAGCAGTATCAACGTGAAACATAGTAATACAGTAGCATAGGATCAAAAATGAGTTTTCATTTGGTGCCACCACGGAATAAACTGATACAGAATAATACTAAAAAGAATTCTAATGAAAAGATACCAAAGAAGACAACTGTTTCGACCACTATCAACATTCAAGGTAATCCGCGGCCCCAGTTGAGGACAGCTAAATCGTCATCTAGTAATGTGACTAGTTATTCAGATTACACACCGGGAGCTGATAACAAGAGTAAAAGTTCAGCTAGGGGAGCTGTTAACGCAGAAGAATTATCTAGGAGTTTGTTGGGGTTGAAGAAATCGACATCATCGCTATCGTTACCTCACGTACTGAAGAAAAAGAACAAGAATAATGAAAGTAGCGGATCATGCACGCCAATTTCACCACGGACGAGTAGACGGAGTGGTGGCGACAATTTGATGGGGTCGTCTAATGGGAAGATATCCCCAACTTTGAAGCGTTCAAACTCGCCGAGCTTGTCAAGTATAAAGGCTGGCGACACCCAAACCTCGTCTCCATCATCACAGAATTCTAACTCAATTAGTCAGGCGCATAATATGACGAATAATTCCGGCCTCCTGAACTTGGAGTACATAAGCAGTAAATTAGATAACCCAAATTTAAAGCAGACAGCTCGTCATAGTCGCAGCACTCGCGAGAATAACACAGACGCATTTAATTTCAAACCAATAATAGACCTTTCCATATTGAACTCATACGAACTGTTGAAGCAGAATCTTTATTTTCCTACTTTCCAAGTTTTAAAATACAATAATTTTCTTAATAACTTAACTGACCATCATCAGAATGATCCTGTTAGTTTTGCAAGTGTTAGACACCATTCCCTAATTAATTTTATATCTTGCTATAAACTGAGTGAACAATTTCCGGAAAATTTGAATACCAAGGAGCATGATTTAAGGTTTTACGAAACTTTGCTAACATACGAACTATTACGTTCAAGAACATTATTTCGAGAATCAATAAAGATTGATTCCGCAAAGACCGAAAATAAATCAAAGATTATCAATTGTGAAGAATTAGTACAATTAAATGTATCAAATTATGTTAGATTTGTTCTTACCTTACCAGACCAACTTCCAGTACCATATGAGCAATTGGATTCAACCCAGCGCACACACCTTAGATATAAAGAGTTATTCGAGAAAATTGGACATGCCTTATATTTAATGAATAAGGAAGTCGGAGGTGATGAAAATCCAAACGCGAGCAGTAATTATGTTCTACAAACAATCAGAAAGGTTTCATACGAGTACTTTTTACTTGAGAAATATCTTATTCATATTTTGACAAAATTAGGCAATAATTCGCTAATTGAAAGCAGAAACTTGAAACGCTTGTTTGATGAATTTAACAGCAGAGAACAGTCGAAAAGTAATGAATCAATCAAAGTTTTGCATTACAATGCCTATTTCAGTGCTCAATATTCGTGGTATCTAGCGATCACAGCACCATTTTTACGAATATATGAAATGAATTCGTATTCAGAGAATAGTGATCTAGTTAATAGTTATGAAGACTATTATAGAAACTTAAAAAACACTACGAAGATCTCGTTCAAGGAGCTGGATTTGGAACTTCATGAGCATTACTTTAGATATTTGGGACTAAACGATTATACAAAGTTTCATTCATTAACTCCAGAGAAATTGGTTGCGTTACATAAATCAATTTATAAGTCGCAAAGATTTAAGAAATCTAAGAAAATAGATCTCGGTAATGGACAATCCGGATTTAGTCACAAACCTATGAATTTTGAATATTATACAGAATCATTGTCAACTATTTGCTCTGAAACTTTTGATCTAATTCAATCAAGAGACTTAGTACTTCAGTTGACTCCCAACAATTATTCCGTAATCTTGAGGGAATTTCATAGAATCTTAAAGAATGATGGAATAGTTGAAATTCCATTTATACAGCTTAGTCGTAACAAGATAAAGGAAACATTCCAAGAACAAGGGCATGATTTTTCGAATGATGAAGGTTTGTTGGACTTAAATTTGTTGGAACAATTTAATATGATTCCCGACTTTGTACAGACAATATTAAAAGAATTAACTTCGATCTTTGGAAAGGAAAGCGTCAAATATCATATGTCTCTTTTAAATAGTATTGGCGAATTGAACAGCTTTCTTGGTAAACATATATGCTTTCAAATTTTTGAAATGTTTGGCCGTTTAGATGACTATTGCACCAAGTTTAATAATGGTGACGATAGTAATGTGCTTGACATCAACAAAGACGGGTTGTATTACTACATATATATAAAAGCCCAGAAGAAATAGACTGGTCTCTATTTTTAATACAAATATGAAAATATTTAATTGTAGTTTCACGGTAGTGCACAAAAAAGTTTGATTGAGTCATATCAGTAAAAATAAAGTTGGATAAAATTGATAATTATTATTTGAAACTTTACTATTTCTAAGTTAAAATCCTTCAAAAGATGAATACAGTCTACGTTATAGATGTTGAAAGTGGCAATTTACAATCTTTGTTTAATGCTATAAAGCGTATTGGGGGGTATGATGTCAAGTTTATTCATGATGCAAAAGAATTTGCCGAATACAATAATAGCATTGAAAAGTTGATATTCCCAGGTGTGGGTAACTATGCGCATTTTATCAAGCAATTACATGATAGACAGTTAGTTGGTCCAATTACTAAATATATCGAAAGTGGAAGGGCTCTCATGGGTATTTGTGTTGGGTTACAAGCGTTTTTCGAAAGTAGCGAAGAAAGTGATAATTCGGAATACCAAGGTTTGGGATATTTGAAATTAGGCTTATCCAAATTTGATAAATTGGATCCTGTTTTCAGGCTAAGAAAACAGTTAAAAGCGGTTCCACACATCGGTTGGAATAGTGTTAACACCATTAAGACCGATGGTTCTACGCTCCCTAAGACAAAGTCGTTCTTTGGAATCAATACGATAAATAAATACTATTTTGTTCATTCATATGCGGCAATAATTAAAGATGAACAACAAGAAAGAGTGATTAATGAAGCAATTTCAAATGGTTGGGATATCGCATTTGCAAGATACGGATCAGAAAAGTTCTTAGCAGCAGTATCGTATAAAAACTTCTTTGCTACACAGTTTCATCCGGAAAAATCAGGTATCGCAGGATTGAAAGTCATTAAAAGTTTCTTAGAAAGCTCAAAGTTTAGTGATGTTGCTGCTTCTGATGCCCAACCAGTTGAGAATATTGAAAAAACTTTGAGTGGGTTAACGAGAAGAATTATCGCCTGCCTCGATGTAAGAAGTAATGACGATGGAGACTTAATTGTTACTAAGGGTGACCAATATAATGTACGTGAATCATCGGGAGATTCTGTCTCTGAAAATAAAGTCAGAAATTTAGGCAAACCAGTGGAACTTGCAACAAAGTATTACAATCAAGGAGCCGATGAAGTTACGTTTTTGAACATTACTTCATTCCGTAACTCACCATTAAAGGATTTGCCAATGTTGAAGGTTTTAAGTACAGCCGCAGAAACAATTTTTGTTCCCTTGACAGTCGGTGGCGGAATCAAAGATCTAATCGACCCTGTATCTGGTGAAGAAGTACCAGCAGCAAAGGTAGCAAGTTTGTATTTTAGATCAGGAGCGGATAAAGTTAGCATTGGTTCTGATGCTGTCACTATAGCTGAGATCTACTATGCAAATAATAAGCAGAAGACAGGCACTACATCTATTGAAAAAATCTCTGCTACATTCGGTAGTCAAGCAGTGGTTATATCTGTTGATCCGAAGAGAAAATATGTTCAATCCCCATCTGAAACGAAAATGGAGGCTATTCATATCCAGGATTCACTGAAATTTGGCCCAAAGGGCGAAAAATACTGTTACTATCAAGTGACTTCCCAAGGTGGTAGAGTAACTCATGATTTGGGTGCACTTGAATTATGTCTTGCCTGTGAGGATTTAGGTGCGGGTGAAATTTTATTGAATTCAATTGATCATGATGGTTCTAATAAAGGGTACAATTTAGAATTGTTGAGGCAAGTTAAAGAGAAAGTTTCGATCCCAGTCATAGCTAGTTCTGGTGCCGGTAAGCCTAAACATTTTCAGGAAGTTTTCGAGATGGATTGTGGAGTCGATGCGGCGCTAGGAGCTGGTTTATTTCATCGAGGTGAATACGAGGTCAACGACGTCAAAAGGTATTTACAAAAGGAGTGCTCTATGGATGTTAGGTTAGATGACACAGTGGAATTATAGTACATACAGATTTATAGATAATAATGTACTATTTTTTTGAATCTATTTTTTTTAGGTCTCACATTTCTGCGACAAATTTAGGATGTAATATTTATCATTTTATTATTGATGCAACAGGTTGAAATTATTTGCGATTAATCTTAAATATGATGATATAATATGCTTTCACCTAAGAAAGATCACTCAGTCGGGGAAAATTCTGATTTACTAGAACTATCAGATTCTATTAGTCCTTCTGATATCTCAAACCAGTCACCATCGGGCAGTTTTAAACGATCCAACTCATTGCCAGTTCAATCCAATTTACCTACCTTATTTAATAATCTACGAGCAAATGATAGAAGGGAGTTATCTAATAATAGTACTTCACCGGGAAGAAGCTGGCTAAAGAAACTAATCAGTCCAATCAACAAATCGAATGATGATATAGTCTCGATGGAAAATAATAAAGCAGGATGGGTCGGAAAGAATACTAGTCCGAAATCATTGGGGGATAATGTAACCAGTGAAGATGATATATATGACATATCATTTGATAACGATGCGGAAATAAATACGTATCCTTTCAAGGATATTGGCCATGTCAAGATTCCGCCAGTTTTTTTTAAAGGTTTCTCATTGCTTAAAGTATCTCATAAATCTAAAAAGAGAACATATTTTCACATTGACCCAAAAAACTTTCAATTTTATTTAAAGAATGCATACCCGTCTGCTTCAAGCACAGCATCAAGTAGTTTATACAGACTTCTTACGCCAACATCGTCTCATCAACCTAAAAATAAATCATATGAATTCTCAATTGACGATATAAAGGCTACATCGTATCAAAAGGATGCTAGTAATTATCGTGAGGAGCTCCATATATCAAAGGAATTTGAGAACCAATGGCTTACAATTATTTATTTCGATAGGAAGAAGAAAAAACTAAAAACAATTCATGTTATTGCTGATACAGAGTATGATCTCAAGAAATTAATATCTGTCTTGTCAAACTTAAGAAAGTTGAGGAATAACTTGGCGAAAAATTATTTGCTTGATTTAAATGATATTGATGAAGCGCAGAGATACATGATCATAGGTGGATGTCAAGAAGAGAACGAAAAACAAATTCGGAAATTTCTTTCTTTTAATGATATTTTGAAATATTCCAAAAGATTAAATATAAATATGAACCCAACGTATTTGAAAACAATCTTTGATTTTGTTTGTACAGATACATCCATTGATAGAGGATTAGACTTTGATCAATTTAAAGAATTTGTTTCTATATTGAAAACAAGGCATGATATTACCAATATATGGAATTCAATATGCGGCGAGAACCAAAGTATGACTTTTGATATCTTTAAGACTTTCATGGTTGATGTTCAAAAAGAAAACTTTACTGAAGAATATTTGCGGAAGATATTTAGAAAATTCTGCATTGAAAATAGAACGTACTGGATTCCTGAAAATTTTAACAATTTTTTATTATCAAAATATTCCATCTCAATGCATAATGCAGCAACAAATGAAAGTTACTTTAGCCATCCCTTGAATGAGTATTTTATTTCGTCCTCTCACAATACGTACTTAATGGGTCGACAAGTCGCGGGTGATTCATCGATTGAGGGTTACATTAAAGCGTTACAAAGAGGTTGCAGATGTGTTGAGGTTGATATTTGGGATGGCTACATAGATGATACTGACAATAATGAAAAGGGAAACAATGAACCTATAGTTAGTCATGGTAGAACATTCACTAGTTCAATTTCATTGAAAAATGTATTTAAAACTATAAAAAAGTATGCATTCATCACATCACCATTTCCATTGATAATAAGTCTCGAAATAAATTGTTCCATCGATAACCAACTTAAAGTAGTTAAGACTTTAAAAGAAATTTTGGGAGACACTTTAGTTACACAGGCTATTGATGATAGGTCCATTTTGCCAACCCCATTGCAATTGAAACACAAGATATTGTTGAAAGTTAAGAAGACTAGTCCTTTCAGTGATCTCATTGCTAGTGAAAATGGAAACTATGTGTCTTCGACAGCTACGACTACCACATCATTTAGTGAAGATAATGGAAACGATGGAATTAAACGGAGATCTTCTTTCAGCATTAGACGTAGAAAGACAAGAAAGATCTCTGATGTGCTTAGTGATTTGGGTATCTACTTACAGGGATTGAAATATAGAAATTTTTCGTTACCTGAATCAAAGACGTTTAATCACTGTTTTTCATTGAGTGAAAAATCGATCAATTCTATGCTTAAAGATGATATTAAATGTGCTTCTATTGATAAACATAATAGAAAATACTTCATGAGAGTTTATCCATCCAATATAAGGCTAAAATCGTCTAATTTTCTACCAATGAAGTACTGGTCACATGGCGTGCAAATGGTTGCCACGAACTGGCAGACTTATGATTTAGGACAACAATTGAACGAAGCATTATTTGAAAGTACGAATCGAAAGGGCTACGTCTTAAAATTAGATGATTTGAGGAGACCGCTTCTTAAATCATCAAACAGATCTACAATAATAAAGAGAATAATCAAAACTAAATTTGAAATCGAAATAGTTAGTGCACACCAACTTCCAAAGCCGAAGGGCTCAGTATCGGCCATAAATCCGTTCATTGATTTTGATATAATTGGAGCTAGCGAAATATCTTGGGATCATGGATCAGCTTCTTTGAGAACTTCGGTAATTCCTGAAAACGGATTTAACCCCATGTGGAATGATAAATTCACGGGTACCATAACATCATCAGATGAGTTCGTCTTCGTCAGGTTCTTAATTAATGCGTCTTCCTCAATCTCAGAATTAGAGGAAGTACAACCCATAGGAATTCTAGTTTGCAAATTATTTGATCTTAAAAAAGGATACAGGTATCTCCCAATAAATGATTTATTAGGGGAGGAACTAATTTATTCGACATTGTTTGTTAATATCAACTATTACGAATTATAGCTACTGCTTAGTTTATTGATCTTGTATATATATTAATGTAATGATAAAATCACGTGAATATTTTTTTTTAATCTCATCTGATATGTAAAATATTCTACTATAGTATAAAGTTTTTCTACTTTAGACTATAGAGAATTAGACGACTAATATGGGTAAAATAACAGTAAGCGAAAATAAAGAAAAAGTCCGCCATAACCCATTATATAAAGATATTGAATCCCAAGGTGGAAATTTGAGATCTACATCGGCTTCATCTCGTTCAAACCAAAAAAATTCTGAAAATAACGAAGAGAGATTCTTAGATGCAGCCGCCTCGAGAAAAATTTTGCAGTTGGCTAAGGACCAGCAAGAAGAACTAGAAGATGAAGAAAATTCTGGAAAAACAAGACCAAGTTTCTTAGACTCTTATAGATCTCAAAAGGACGAAGAAGACGACGAAGAGGAACAGGAAGAAGATGATGATGAAGAAGAGCAATATTCAGAATTTGAAGAAGACGACATAATTGAAGAAGAAATAGAGGTTGATGAAAAAGATGCAGCTTTATTTGAAAAGTATTTCGAGTCCAATGGATTAGGAAATGGATCAATCAACTTAGCCGATAAAATCATGGCAAAGATTCAAGAGAAAGAAATTGTCAAAGAAAATAATAACAAGCCAGCCGATGCTGTATTGTTACCACCAAAGGTTATCTCTGCATATGAAAAAATTGGACAAATTTTATCAACTTATACTCATGGTAAGTTACCGAAATTATTCAAAGTTCTCCCAAGTTTACGTAACTGGGAGGATGTTTTATTTGTAACTTTTCCTGAAAAATGGACACCACATGCTGTTTATGAAGCTACTAAGTTATTTGTTTCTAATTTACAAGCTAATGAAGCACAGAAATTCGTTGAAATGGTATTATTGGAAAGATTTCGATCATCGATCGAAGACTCAGAAGATCATACGTTGAATTACCATATTTACAGAGCATTAAAAAAATCTTTGTACAAACCGAGTGCGTTCTTTAAAGGATTTTTATTTCCATTAGTGGACTCTCATTGTTCTATCAGAGAAGCTACTATTGCTGCATCGGTTTTAACTAAGATCTCGGTGCCGGTATTACATTCATCAGTTGCATTAACGCAGTTAACACAAAGAGATTTTAAATCTTCGACTACTGTATTTATTAGGGTTTTGATTGAAAAGAAATACGCTCTACCATATCAAACTTTAGACGAATTAGTATTCTATTTCATGCGCTTTAGAAGGGCTGCACAAGAGAATGATTCAATGATATATGAAGTAAAGGAAGAACTACAATTACCTGTAGTTTGGCACAAGGCATTTCTATCATTTGCTCAAAGATACAAGAATGATATTACAGATGATCAAAGGGACTTTTTATTAGAAACTGTTAGACAGAGATTTCACCATGCAATTGGTCCGGAAATCAGAAGAGAATTGTTAGCTGGTAAACCAAGAACTCCTACTCAACCGACAAAAGAAGCTATCATGATTGATGCGTTTTAAATTTGCACCATCACATGCCAATTATTTGTATTTCTAGAATTGCATTAATCTGAATTTACTTATTAATATTTGAATATTTTAGTTAAATATAAGTAATTATATATAATGTATATTATACTGAGAAACCTGGCACTTCGTCCGAAATCCTTTCGCGTGCATCTGCGCATAGCTTATCATAATCAGCAAATAATGCATAGTAACTCTGAACTATACCGATAATAGTTAGAGCTACACAGCTACCGATCCAAAGTCCATGTAGGGTTCCACCATATTTGGAATAAAATGTAATGTAAATCGATAGTGGCAAACCAACGAGATAATAGGATATTAGATTGACAATACCACCAATTTTAGTTTGACCTTGGCCTCTTAAGCAGCCAGCTGAGTTAGCGTTCATTGCATCAGAAATCTGCATTAATGCGATTAACCACATAACACCTTCCACAGTCTTAATAACTTCCTCATCATCAGTGAATAATTCAGCAATTTGTGTTTGAAAACAGAATAGCAACAAAAAATTAAATGTGGAGATAACAAGACCAAAACTTATGGAAACCTGGGTAGTCGTTTTAGCAGCGGCGCCTAAACCAGCACCTAAAAAATTGGCTATACGTGTAGATGAAGCAATACCTATAGCAAAAGGAACTTGATATGTGAGGGATGCCATTGTTATACCAATTGATTGAGCAGCTAATGGAACTGTACCTAAATAGGATGCTAATAGAGTCAATATTTCGAATGCAAGGAATTCGGCTTCCAACATGATCAAACCAGGTATGGCTAAATATGCAAGCTTATCCCAAGCTTTAAACGATTCTTTAATGTTAAGTCCGCCCCAACAAACCAAAGGATGCAAGCCAGTCGGAGTGCTTTCTGGCTTAATTAAATATACGGTAGCAACAAATAATCCAATTGCCATAAACCAATAGTTAATTGCCACGGCAATCGGTGCTCCAATATAACCCAAATGTTTTACAAATAACAAGTTCATAAGCAAATTTGATGGAGCTGCAAATAATAAAACTATTGTAGAAATATGATAGATACCTTGAGACTGCAAGAATCTTTTACCACATTCAAATAGAATATATGCTGGGATACCAGGAGCAATATATTGCAAATAAACAGCTGCATACTTGGCAGTATCTTTATCCGGTAAAATGAGGGTGATTAATTCGTATCCGAAAAAGATCCAAATAATCAATACAGGCGTCATAATGGTCACAATCAATGTAGTACACTTTTGTAAGTAGACACCAACAAGCAGGTATTTCTTAGCTCCAAAAGCCTGATGACATAAGGTATCTAACGCAGTTGCTATACCTTGGATAGTAGCATAACCAGTAATATTCGCTGTCATAGAACCCATGGAAACAGCTGCCAATTCAACAGCACCTAAGTGTCCAACAGTAAATACGGATACGGTTGAAAGCGAGTTCTGTAAAAGAAAAGTAACCACCAATGGAATCGACGAAATAATCAAAGATTTCAATTCAATAGATGACGTCGTAGTGGATATTTTCTTGGATATGATCGCATCTTCAAATGCATCTATAACATCTTCCTCACTTCCTTGTGAAGGTATCTTGATTTTGTTATCCTGTAAGAATATTCGTTCTTGTTCTATTATTTCTCGAGTTACACTAGACTTACGACGAAACTTTAATTTCCCGGCAGTAACAGGACGATTTAGCAATTGACTGCTTTCATCAGCTATGTGAGGTTCAAATTCTTGGTCGTCGTCGAACCTAGCATCAGCCGTGTCTTCGGAAGGTCTAATGAAATCGGAAGGAGTAAATAGACCACCTTTACCAATCGATCCATAAACGATCGACGCCCTTCTCTGAGTGTTCGAGTGAGTGAACTGATGCGTCCTTTCGTTTAGGGACATTTTCAGTTAATTACAATTTAAATAGACTTTACAAACATACTTCCATGAAGGAAAAGATACTAATTAAAGTTAAATTTGAAACAGGTTGCGGATTTGAAGTTCGGGGTGACAAGATTGTTATCGTACTAAACTAAACTTGAACTTAATATACACACTACTTTACTATTATACTTATACTAACATTATATGATACGACTAATGCAAGGCGATCAACACTGGCCTTATTGTTGATCGTTTATATTTGACAACAACTGAGCCAAACATCTTTTTGTAGCAACATCATCTTGTAAAATAAGGGAGAAAGTTCCATCTCTTAATGGTTCTGGTAAAATATTAGCCAACGCCTTTCTAGCTTCTAAATTATCGGATAACCTCATATAACATCTGACGACGTGTTTTAACAACCTTCCTGAACTATTTGAAGATTGTTGAGGGGTTTGAGTGTTAGTCGCAGCACTTAATTGATCAATCATTTTAGATAAAACAGAAGCAACAGTGTGAAACCTCTCGTATGTAGTACATATGTAAGACAAGCCTTGATCATCAAGTAGAATCTTCTGCAAGATAAAAATTGCCACGGTTTTAGACAATTCAGACGAAATTTCCATAATGTTCAAACATAATGGCACAATTTCAGTTGTCAACAAAAAATTAATCACTTCTGGAGTATCGTTCTTCACTAATGCCCCAATAACACCTAAACTTGTTAATCGTAAATACTCGAATGATCTTTGTCTTGCATTTGTTGACAAAAATGGATAAAGATATAATGGCAAATTGGCACTTAAAAACAAGCCCCTTGTTTGTACGTTAGATGCCACACATTGAAGTAACGCTAAAGCATTACACACTCTATTAGACACCGAAGCTGTCAATATTGGTGGGTTAAGAAACGGGTAAACTGAAATAATTTCTTCCAATAATACGGTCATAACCCCATATGAGTTCCACAATACCAATGCCAAATCATCATATTGTTCTCTTTTCTTTCCCAATTCTAATAATGCACGTTCTCTATTTGTTCCCGTAACCAATTCTGATATCCACTGATAAATTTGTTCATCATTTAATGCTTTATTCTTCGAAGCAATATTACCATCTGATTGATGGTCCTGAGGAATAGACGCCTGCGATTGTGGTTGATTCACAGTACTATACATCCTCTCTATTTTTTATCTATCAGCGATATTCTATTAAATGTATGGAAAATAAAAAAAAAGTCTTGATTAAAGCAGTGTTGAGTTTTGCTGTTGGACAATTGATGACAAAAATAGTGTAAAAAACGACCTCGGTGAGGGTCGAACTCACGATCTTGAGATTAACAGTCTCACGCCTTAGCCAACTTGGCCACGAAGTCCAATAGTTACTAGAGTTATAAGTTTAGATTTATCCTATAGAGTGCTGTATAACTTGACTCTCGTATCTTTATTAATCAATAATCAGATTACAATTCGTAGCTATATTAAAGTATCGATTTATAATGGAAAATTATACAGTAACAAACAAAGTGTGATTACACAAAACTTTTTGAAAAGGGACTAGCATCTAGTCATAATTATTCGTCAATTTCTTCATATTTTTCTATTCTATCTTCTGCTTTATCTTCATCTTCAATTTTAACACCACCACTTACAGAGAATTGACCACCTGCGCCTATTAGTTGAATGTCATGATATTTTGTGGCAGTATTTACAATTCTTGTTGGTTTTTCAACATCCTCTTCTAATGGACCTAAACCCGGAGCGTAGGTGTCGCCAAATCCCCAAGCGTAAACAAAACCATCATCGGTTACGGCAAATGAATGATGCGAGCCACAGGCAATAGCTTTACATCTGACATCATTATTGGGTTTCAAACCAAATTGAAGTTTAGTTGGACTTGGAACTGATCTAGCATTTCCATGAGCATCTCTAAAGGTGGATTCCGGTAATTTGTCCTTTGGAATTCCAACTTCCTTCATGTCATATCTACCCCAAGATAGAACCATGCCATCTATAGTTAATGCCATTGAATGATGTTCACCAGCTGCAAGTTGTGTAATTCCTTTATTTGATAATTCAGGGATTATTGTGGGCTTGGTAATTAATGAGCCATCTTCTAATTTGCCGTCAGCATCGGTTAAAGCACATTGACCGAACTGATTCAAGCCCCAAACATAGACCTGGTCATCGTGATCAATAGCAAAGCAGTGAAAATCACCACTTGCAATATATTTGATATTATACAATCCAAATTGTTGGGGCTCTAAACCACGGAAACGATGTCTCTCTAAAATACGACGTCCCAACTGGAACTGTTGACCATTACCCCAAGCGTAAACAATCCCCTTCGAATCCAATGCCAAAAGATGATCTTTTCCTCTTGCTAACTGAACAATATTTTTTAATTGCTTAATTTTCAATGGGGTCTTTTGTAATTTGATTTCATCTCTTAAGAAACCTAGTAAACCTTCATTACAACGGAAACAGCCCCATGCGTAAACATCACCATTATCATATAATACAGCGCTTAAGTTATCTGTAGCTGCCAATTGAACGATTTTTGCGTCTTTTGATTTAGGTAAGTCTTCAACTAATCTTGGAGTGGATTCAAGTTCATTCAAATCGCCATCGTCGTCGTCTTCAGAATCATTAGTATCCATATCCTTTAATATTTCCTTAACCTTCGACGTATCTCTTCCTAATACACCACTATCATTACCACCCCAAGACCATACTCTATTGCTTGAATCTAAAGCCAATGTATGCATACCTCCAGCGGCAAAATCGACAATCTTGCTCTCACCTAAGTGCTCACTAGTTAAGAATGGGTTTAACCTTGGTCTCTTAACTTCCTTAGTGTTGGCCGACGGTCCAAGGCCTAATTCACACATTGATCCTGTACCCCAAACAAATATATCTAAAGGTTGAGTTTTAACAAGAGAAATAGTATTAAGGTCTGGTAATTTTGAATATGAATGCAATACAAACGAAGAAGTTGCACTCTTCAATTTTTTGGTTCCATTAGATTGCTCGGATCCAGAGATCTTTCTTTTTCTTTCTAAAGCTACCATTGTTTTTTAATTATCTATAAAATTATCGATTTATTAGAATATACAATAGAAGATTATTGGTCTACTAAAAATTTACTTCCGACTTTAACTAGAATGTAAGATCGCTTGATCTATCAAAAGAAGGACAAAAAACTTTTGCGACATTTCATGAGAACGACAATTGCTTTGAAGATTGGATCTACTTTTTCAATGTTTAAATGTTAATAGGGTATTATTATCAATGTAGAAAGTAAAATGTAATATGTAAATATATATCTGTTATTAAAAACTAATTCAATGGGTTGGCGTTTGGGGCTGTATAACCTTCTCTCTTATGATTCCATTTACTTTTGGTTTCAACCATAAATCTAACCGATTGCTGAATAAGGTAACCAAATGAACCAACGGCTCTAAAGAAAGCTAATATAGCGACTGACCATAAAATGAATGCCAAGTAAATATTATTTTCAGTTGCACCCGGATCGTACACTTGTAACATGGTCATTATAAATATTAAGTTGACAAGTAACCAAATCAAGACAACTCTTGTACGGACATCTTTTGCATAATCCTCACCCTCTAATTGAGGTGGGGGTGGACGTGCCGTCAATACCTTCTTGCTGGATCTTCTGGATCTGATATTGTATAAAGTTTCGAGATATACTTCTTCGATATTGACGTCAACGACCACTGCTTCAAATTCACCCTTTTCATTCTTTTCAATAATATATTGGTTATCTTTATCATCTTGTGGATTATTGTCACCTTTAGTACCCCATGAAACATCATGTGTATTACAGAAAGCAAAAATTTGTAACGTGCAAGTGTAAGAAGGAATCATTAAAAAGTATTGTACTGAACATGTTAACATGTGCCATGGGTCCAAATACAAAATGGACATCAAGGTATACAAACCATAGGTTGATAACAATGACACAACAATACTTATAAAAACATAGGTAGATGAATCACCCATTCCATAGCTTTGGATAGTACTGAAAACAAAGTAAAAACCAACAACTAATGCATATAGTGCACATACGGTCAATAATATAACCAAAGTTTTAAAAATTTTTCTTGAAGCTTGTGGTCTATTACCAATAGAAACAATAAACAATGAAGTTAAGCAGCAAATACACAAGTAGTTGAATAATGTGAAGATCCAAAATCCACCGTTATGTCCAATATTCTTATTTTTAACTAAAGAACCAGTTAAGAAGTAAAATGTCAAATAGAAGTTACTCAACGAGAAAAATGAAAACAAAAGAGAAACAAACTGGTAAGCGAATTCAACATGCAAAAAGAACTTTCTAGAAAATGAATGGTCAGTTAACCAAATACTATTGAAATGACGCAATGCATACAAGGCTGCAAAAAAAGCACCATTAATCCAACGTCTTCTTTGCGACAAGAACTCTGGGATTGATTCAGGAACATCAGTTTCACCACTAGCCAGCTTGACAAACTTTAGAACCCAATTTTCATTTCTTTTGGAGACTAATTCCCAACACAAAATACGGTCTTCTGCCAAATACATATTTGCCTCAAAAAAATTTGTTTTACTATTCTTTTTTGTTTCATTAATTTCGTTTAATAAATCATCGCCCTTAAAATAAGATGCTAATGGACCTGTTCCATCATCGTGATTTTTTAATGCAATATAACGATAAGCTGACAACGCACCGGGTAAAACTGAAATATACCCAAACAATGATTCTAAAGGTTTATCTAAAATATTTGACATCTTATATTCGAAATTTTGAGATGCAACCAATGGGTTGGTTAAATTAATCCAACCTTTTCCTTTTATAGCCTTAATTTCACCTGCAGCACCTGCAACATTCGAGTCTCTATCAAATGCTTTCCATAAATTATAAACAGCATGACTTTCAGGTTTTGTGCCAACGTCTAATAAGACAACTACATTAGGATCTAAAACTGGACAAAATGCATTAAATAACCATCTATGCGAGTTGATTTTTTTTTGATTTTTTTCTTTCAAACAAAACATAACTTGAACTGGGGCAAGACATTTTTCATCACCCTTGAACTTTAAATTCTCATCAATAGAAATTTGGGTTGTGTATTCAAATAAATGGGCATTTACTTTCTTGTTATTCACATATGGTCTTGCTAAGTTATCTTGATAACACCCAGTGGCAGTTAATAATTGTAAAACAGAATTGTTTACTTTGTTTCTACCATCGGCCACAATTATGACTTGTATTTTTTTCCAGCCATCTTTACCCCATACTGAAGACTTATGCCTAGAACATAAGTGAGCAACATTCTTCATAACACCATGCATGGTCCTAGAAAATGAAAATTCGTCCTCATTATACATTGTAATGCATATTACGATTTCAGTCTCTCTTCCGTATTTTGAAGCTCTGAGTGTAAAACCATCACTCACGAAGTCATCGGGTTCGGAAGTACAGGCAGTATAGGTCATATTGGTGAATTCTCCAAATGGTGATTCAGTTCTTGTTAATACTTTCTTTAACTCGCTAGGAATTGGGTTCTCGAGTACTAAATTACCAGTCTTACCACCAACCAATCTGACTTTTCTCTTGGTTACCGTCTTATCTCCTGTAGGAACATAACCGTTATCGATGTTATGCATCATTTCTCCGTCAATGGAAGCTCCAAAATATTCACTTTCTTCCGCCTCTCCTGATGTGTATGAATGGCCACTGTACACTGTCGAATCGGAATACAATGATCTTTCTTCTATCTCATGAGCTTTTTGATACAAATCATAATCGTAACTGTTTCTTGATTTATCGTCTGTAATTGTTTCTTGATCATCTTCATGTGGATTAGCTTCGGCAAATGTTTCGGGAGAGAAAATCGGTTGAGGTGGAGCGAGGAATCTTTCACTTCTTGCTGAGCTGTTGGCTGACTTACCAAATTGCGAGCGTCTTGGTGAACCCAGAAGTTCGTCTGGACCGTCGTCGCTATCGTCGATAAATACTTCTGCCTGTCTCTGACGTTTCGGAGATTCTCTAGACGTGAATTGTGACCTTGGAGTGCCCTCTCCAAATTGAAGGCTTGGTGTGTTTGTAAGGACATTTCTCTGATTTCTATTTGCACTAGCGACACTTTTTGTGAAAATGTTTGGTGATTGTCTGTATGGCAGCTGTTGTGTTGATTGTGGAAACATCATGAGTTCGTCACTTACTCCATCGTCATCTTCGTCATCCAATCTATTATATCTTCTGGGCAATGAGCGATCGCTTGTGAATGCAGCATGCGGTAATGAAGGATGTTGAGGATCCGCAAAAGGACCCTCATCTTCTTCAAATGGGTTAGACATTTTGTTGCTAAAAAAATTGGCCTGCTTAATAAAATTCCTTCGATGAATAGAAATATATCATAGAGCTTCTCTCTAGTTTTATAAATATATTACCTTACCACTAAGACTCAGTCTGTTTACATTTCAATAGTGCTGTATTTTTATTTACAAAATTTCCTGAATAGGAAGGTACAGATTTATTCCTTTTCGTTATAATTAAAAAGTTAGGTACTAAACCAAAAACTTGTTGCTATGTCTTCAGTGACAATAGACATCATGCTATTGTGTATTTGTGTATTAGTTAGAAATACGTGGATTGGTTTGGCAAACTAAAAATTACGACAATTATGATATTTATGAAAAGCCATCTCAACACTATACAGACACATTCAATATAGCTAACCAGTAAGGCATTAGATAGACTTTGGTTGTAATGGTGAAATTTGCAGGACGAGTAAGCACTACCGCTGTTATCTCTAACGTGTCTAAAATTCAATTCTCGAATTAAAGAACGAAAATCGTTCAATAGACTGCAATCCAATTACGTATGATGAGCAACGACTTATTGCCTACCCGTTACTAGATTTTCGTACTTAAAAGCTACCTCTATTCTATCGAGAATCTATTTACGTAACTTTCAATCATCGTTTTATCTTTCTATCGGCTTGCAATACTATTCAACTTAAATGTACAGTAAGGAAAATCGAGTGAATTATTTGTGGACCGAGAAATTCAAAAATATTCGTTATCAAGCTTCTTCTATGTTATTTAACAAAAGCATCAGATATGGATGACAATAATTCGAATGCACGCTTCTATGACCACGGTAACAACTCCACGGCTTCTACTTTACAATTTGTACCTGAAACAAATACATCTTCTCAGATATCAAGCGTAGGTTTTAATAATTTAAAGAAGGTCAGTACCAACTCCTCGCAAGCATCAACTTCTAGCATGATTACAAATAGAAATAATCCAATAACAAGACTATTCACCAAGAATAGATCAAACTCTACTGTCAACCCACAAGTGGTGCAATTTAGTGACGACTTAAATGACCTTAATAATAGCGACGAAGACGACACCTCAACAACATCAACAGACCCCAGGAGGCCCTCGGGAAGTGGAATGTTTAAGTTCTCAAAAAAGAATAAACTCAAATTTTCTAATAAGAATAACTCGAGTAAGCCTGACCTCACGATCCAAACAGGAGGACATCACGGTTTGAAAGTACCAAAGAAGATTTTGAGTACTTCACTGTTAGATGATTCGATAAGTCCAACAGGTCATGGATTAAAGGTACCGAAGAAGATATTAAATTCATCTCATCTGGATGATTCACCGAATGCAAATAGTAAAAGAAAGAATTCGGTTAGCTCGCCAGCATCTACGTTTCACAACTTCTTCCACAGATCACATACTAATGCACAACCAGGAAAAGATTTGCAGCAGGTAATATGCAAGGATGATTTGGTATCTCTGCAGCAAACCATAAATAATAACCCAGGTAGAACTTCCATGAGTCTCTCCTCAAATAACTCAAATTCTTTTATTACAGATATAAACTTCGCCTTAGTTTATAATTTCACGGATCCAGATTATTCGGTAGACGAATACGAAAATGCAACGGAACATACATCTTTTCTTGATATTCATAAAAAATTGATGGTTCCTACTGACCAATATCTACAAAATAAGTTGCATAAATATCAAACCCAAGATGTTGGATTAGGAATAATAAGTGATACAGATGGTGATAATGAATATTTGAGTAAATATTTGCTCGATTTTGGAAAAGGTAATGTTACGTTTTTCAACAATCTTATAACTATAATGAAGCCATTATTCCAACCATCACAACAGAAAAGATTAAGCAATAAGTTGTTTCATCCATATTTAGGTATGACATTAGAGGATGTCTCCAATTATATCAAGGACAATTATTTGACAGAATCATCAGGTGCATCATCGGCGGATCCTAATTCCTTCGAACGGACTCCAGGTAGCAAACTATCAAAGTCAAGATCTAAGACTAAATTTTACACCTCGAGCTCAGCAAGCACATTATCACTTGGTGAGAATGTCAGTATCATTTTTGACGATTTTAAAATTAGAGAAATATCACAAGATTTGTTAACATTTTTTATAAAGTGCATGATTACCTTTCAAAAGGATTTTAAGGTTTATGAAAATAAGCCAAAGAATAGAGTTTCTGTTCAAAAAGTTAGCCATAGCCTACTTTCACAGTCCACAGAGTTCACGAGTGATTGGAACAAGATAAGTGAACAATGGGCCTACTTCAATGAAAAGATCCGATATTATGTTATGAGTATTTTCCATCCGCTTCAAAAGAATTTGTACGACGTTGCAATGCAAAGATTCAATAATGACCCTGACAGTGTTTTTGAGGTAGAAATTGAAAACATCTTACTATTAGCATTCAGAGATATTATTATAGTTCCATTTCTAGTGCAAAGAAAACGAGAATATCAACGTATGTCTTCTTCAAGCCAGCCGATTGTGCGTGAACCAAACAATGTTGAGTCACCTTCGCAAATACCATCATACACATTTCTGTTGGAAAGTACTGATGATAGCGACGAAATCCTAAAGTCACAAGAGGAACGAGCGTTGCGAGCGAATACAAAACTACTCAAAAACATAGTCAATTGTTTTGGTGTATTACTTGCTCATACACATGATGAAGTCGGGAACACCGATGGAGAACAACACATTAGAAACAATATATTCTACGAAACTTTCACCTGGCTATCGAAGCTAGATTGAAATTGCATTTTGTAGCCATTTTTGAAAAATGGTACAAAGATAAAAAAATAGAACGCGTTCTCAGCGAAACTTTTTGTAGATATCAGATATTTATACAATATGATTACGAATAAATATAACGTAGACAAAAAACGAAGAAGAGCTTTAAAATAATAGAATGGTTTTGCCGGCTCATTTACAAAACAATTTGTTGCCGTCTGAAGTTAGTTTTCTCGCCGAAAACCAATATATTACAATCCTACCAAGATATTCAATGAAGAAGTTAGAGTTGATAGGGGTATGTATTTGATTATGAAGGGATAATTATGATGAATGTACTAACATAAGCATCAAGACTAAAGTTCCCACATTACGTGGTATGAGGAGAGAAAAAGTTCCAATTTGGATAGCAGTGATTTTGAAATCTCAAGATAAGTGTAATATAGTTCCTCCAGAGTGGTTAAATTCGGCATATTTGAGAGACAAATATGAAGAAGAATTGAAACAACCACACAAGTTTAGTGTTTTGCCATGGAACTGGCTTGAAATTTCCAAGATTTTACTTAACAAGGCATCAGATGATTTATCTGATCCAACTCATCAATTGAGATCAGTGTTACAAGATTTACGAGAAATAAGACTTGTTAAATCACGTAAAGGTTTGAACGAATTGAACGAATCTAATATTCAGTTAGATGGGCTTTCGTTATTGGAGATTAATGAATTGAGGCCGTTTGTACTAACCGTCATGAACAAATTGAGACAACTCCATGAATCTGTGAACAATAAAAATGGTAGAGAGATCGATGGAAACCAGGATGACGACATGTACAATGACATATCTGATAATGAATGATATCCGATTCAAATTTGTCTTCAATGTATTTAAATTAAGGTCGTGTCTGGTGTAACAAAAGACGAACGAGTAATAACAAAATTTAAGATCGGAACAGGTTTGATTCTGATAGTCAATTATAGATACCATGAGTAAACTAAGGAATCTAAACCGTCAATTCATATCAAATTTGAAGACTCATGAAACTGTGACGAATGCCAAACGTAATTTAATTCTTTCTATTTTAAAATCGACCACAACGAAGAGAGAAGCAAGGAATTACCTCAATAAATATCAAAATCAGTTTGATTTTAGCGATATCAGATTTAATAATAGAGGAGACCCTAATGCATTAGCAACTAGGGATAGTCAACGTGGGCTATTCATTAATAGATTTTTAAATAAACAGAATCCGTTCACAAATATTTATGACGATGAAACGAAACTACAAAAAATACCATTAAGATTAGCATTATTTAGAATTAAATGCCAGTCGATTCTGCAGGAAAGTTGGAAAGGAATGGCCGAGACATTCAAAAGATTAATACATTTAGGAATATCACCGATCATAATGCTCGACTACGATCATTTACCTGCGAATATATTCAGATACAATGAGTTGTACATGCAAAATCAAACTAACAGGATAATGAATATACTTGGAAAACCTAGTGAAGACAACGATTTAAAAACAATCATAATGAGATCATTGTTTACTAGAAATAATAGTAATGATAAAGAATTCGTGATTGATAGTTTGGAACTGGTTTTAATCCCATTATATCAGAGTGTAATCCCGATTATTCAGCCAATTATATATAACTCATCCACATGCATGCAAGAATTTGTTGACACAAATGACCAATTGTATAATTTATGTTCGTCATTATTAACGACTAAAAATGTGTTATCAATTGAAAAAATTGTCATGATAGATCCAATTGGTGGTATCCCTTCAATCGAAAGAAACCAGACTAGTCATGTTTTCATAAACTTATCACAGGAGTATTCTGATATTGTTTCCGAGTTATATATTGGGTTTATCAAACCTGAGTATAGGGATTTACACATGAATAATTTGAAGGCTATGAATAAAAATTTGACTTTGATTTCCGAAAGAACCGGAAACGACGAAACTACTGGTATAATAACAACTCCAAGTATCATGTCTGTTAATAATGACCAATTAAACCCTATAATATATAACGTATTAACAGATAGATCGATAATTTCATCATCTTTACCTACATCACACAACAGAACTCCACAGTTATCAACGTCAATTTTGAAAAAAGGTATGGAGGTCAACATCTTAGATGCAGTTAATTATTCCAAACGTTTTACATTTGATAATTTAAGGCATGATGGCTTAGTTAATAAAACCAAACTAGTAAACTTAATTGAAGATTCGTTTGGAAAATCATTAGACACTGACGAATATTTCAAGAGAATAAATAATTCATTGGCGACCGTCGTTATAGTCGGAGATTATGATGGAGCTGCAATAATAACATGGGAAACATGTATAAAGACGAAAGAAAAAATTGCATATTTAGATAAGTTTGCAATAGCCCGCGTTAACCAAGGTCTTCCTGGCCTTGCTGACATTATATTTAAGATCATTTTACAGTCTCACCCACATGAATTAATCTGGAGGTCAAGGAAAAATAATCCGGTTAATAAATGGTATTTCGAAAGATGTTGTGGAACACTTAGCAATCCAGATTCACAATGGAAGGTTTTCTATACGGGTGATATTTTCAATAAGAAGATTGATAAATCAAAGAAGAAAAGAATACCTGGAGGTGTAAACATTCATAATAAAATGCACCAATATACTGAAATTACGGAAAATATCCCTCCTTCGTTTATCTCATAGCTTTTATAGATCGTGTCTTTTATATAAATGCGGAATTGTCACTAATCTGAATTTTAGCTCTAATTGTAACTTGTTTTTTATAACATACTGATGAACAATGACCTCAAACTTACGACAGAGAGGATCTTGTGTTAGCTCAGGGTCTATTTCGTGCGATGCTCCTACTGAGCTGAAAAGAAGGCTTTATAATTACAACGAACTAGACCAATGGCAACAAGATAATCACTTTATCAGATCAGGATATGTAAAAGAAACAGCATCCTTTAGAGAATGCATTAATTCTTTGTTTTATTTACATAATGAATCGGTAAATATACACAGCCATCTAATTCCTTCATTTTTTGTTTTGCTTGCTATAATTTATTATGTTAATTATCAATTGCCTATTTATGATAATTATCTTGGGGCTTGGGAGAAACTAAATTTTATTCAGTTTGGGATGGCTGTTACTGCTTGTTTGTTTATATCTTCAACATACCATTGTGCTAAATCACATTCCCAAGCAGTAAGTAAGGTAGGCAACAAATTTGATTATTTTGGAATTGTGATTTTAATTACGTGCTCGTTAAACTCCATAATGTTGTTCGCTTTTCAAGACGAAATTTACTGGAAGTACATTTTTATATCACTCTTCCTAGTGTTAGCTGCAATATGCACAGTATTAACATTAAGTCCAAAATTTGCAACAAACACTTATCGTCCTTTACGGTCGTTGATGTTTATTATATTTGGATTGTCAGGAATATTGCCGGTTATAACAGCAATTAAATTATATGGCTATTCTACAGCAATTGAAAGATCTTCGGCAGGTTGGTTAGCACTCGAAGGTATTTCTTATATAAGTGGTGCAGTTTTATATGCAATGAGAGTGCCAGAAAGGTTTACGCATGTTGAAGATGAAAAAGCTTATTTGCTAGGAAAGTCTCCAAGTGGAAAGTTTGACATATTAGGGCATTCACACCAGATTTTCCACGTAATGGTTCTAGTAGGAGCATTCTGTCATTGGATGAGTTTGATAGGCTGCTACCATTATTTACATAAGTTTATTTTGCCAAACGCGATTTGATTGGTTAGACAATGTATAACGATATAAAGATACGACTTTTCATCTATAATAAAACTAAATATGACTAAACATTTAATTATATTACCATGCCATTCTATATGGAATCCTGGCCCTACATTAGGAGAGCTGAGAGATGAGTGGAATTTAGTAGATTTCCAAATTGAAGGCTATGATCATCTATGTTTTAAAGATCATATAATAAAATGTATAGACACACTTGAATATGACAAATGTGCAACATTGATCATATCTGGAGGTCAAACTAAAAAAGAATTCGGACCAGTTTCAGAAGCATTGTCATATTATCAGCTAGCGACAAGGTTAACCAAGAATATTAAATTGTTCGAGCGAATTTCTACGGAAGAGTTTGCTAGAGACTCATTAGAAAATGTTATATTTCTGATTTGCAGATATTATGAACTACACAAATCGTATCCAGAGAAAATAACTATAGTTGGGTTTGAATTCAAAAAGCAAAGATTTTTAGAGAAGCATTTAAAGCAGGCATTGTTGTTTTCCAAGAGCATACATTATATCGGCAATGCACCATCTCCGAAGGACTTGGACGAGGAAGGACGGACCCTGTATTTTCAAGATTTGCAACAGCAGGAGTATAAGCATGCGGTTCAACATTTTGAAAACGATTGGTATGGAATTAAAAGTCCATTATTAGATAAGAAAATGAAAAGGGATCCTTTCAACAGATATCATGGCTATTCTCAAAGTAACCCTAAATTGGCCAATTTTTTGCATGCCATTAGTGATCAAGAGAACCAAAAAGAAAATTTTAGATCGAACGAAAATATCAGAAGCTTACTAATTGACTTTACGTAGAAATGTGTTATAAGTTATATACGCAATATAAATTAAGCTTTAGATTGGTTGATTTTTCTTCTTGCTTGCACGGCCTTACTCAAGTCGGTTAATAAGTCAACAGTGGTTTCCCAGTTGACACATCCATCTGTGATAGAAACACCGTATTTCAAAGAGTTCTTGTCTTGGTTTGGACCAGGCATGCCTTGCTTACCTTCGTTAATGTGAGACTCAATCATGACACCGATAAGTGCATTTTCACCACTAGATATTTGTTCCACGACACTCTTCATAACCTTGGGTTGGTTTCTGTAATCTTTTTCAGAATTATCATGCGAACAATCAACCATTAACTTGATGTTTGGGTCAGTACTCTTGTTGATGGCATCCTTCGCAGCAGCGACGGACTCCACGTCGTAGTTAGTAATCTTCTTACCACCTCTCAAGATGATAAAACAGTTTTCATTACCCCTGGTAGTGGTGATAGCAGCTGTACCGTTCTTGGTGACACCCATGAAGTGATGGCCCTTTGACGAAGCTTGGACAGCATCTAATGCAACACCTAAGTTACCATCGGTACCGTTCTTGAAACCGATTGGGAAAGACAAACCGGATGCCAATTCACGGTGCAATTGTGATTCTGTAGTTCTGGCACCTATAGCACCGAAACTCAAAAAGTCCGAAAAATATTGTGGAGAGATGGTGTCCAACATTTCTGAACCGATTGGCAAGCCAGTCTTGCTGGTCAAATCGGAGTATAATTGACGTGAGATCCTTAAACCTCTGTTAATATCAAATGAATTGTCAACGTCTGGATCGTTGATTAATCCTTTCCATCCAACCGTGGTTCTTGGTTTTTCCAAGTACGCTCTCATGACTATCACCAAGTCATCTTCCAACTCTAACGACAATTTCTTCAATCTGGTGGCATATTCCAATGCCGCTTTGGTATCGTGAATCGAGCATGGTCCGACTATAACCAAACAACGGTCGTTCTTTCCGCTTATAATCTCCGACGATTCGATGCGTCCTTTAATTACTACGTCCAACGACTCTTTGCTGGCCTTGATTTCGTGCTGTAATAATGCTGGAGGTATCAAGGGATCGTATCCTAAAATTCTAGTATCATCGTATTCGGTTGGAATAGGTGTTTTGCTCATTTTGCTAATTATTTCTATGTCTTCACGTCGAACTTGTTAAAAGAGTACTGAAAAAAATTCTGATACCTCTTCACTCACGGCCAAATTTTTCCATGTAGCACAAAAATCAATTTTTATGACTCATTGAGCAAGAATACTATTTACAATTATCTATATAAATTTACTTACTAGGGTCACTTACCTACTGTGCAGCTGGAATCATCGTCGGTTTACGGCCGGTTTTGCACCTATATATACTTATGTATGGTCTACTAGATCAGTGGTGAAACTTCCGGATAATTGTTTTTCCGTCAACAAGTCATGCCAACCAAAACCCGGCTGGAACATTACCCGAATTTTTTTTCCCCAAAGGTCATCGGAACTATATCCTGTATATAGTTTTTGGATATTTCTGATGTTTGGATTTTTGGTGTTTATTTAATACACCAGTAAACTCCATACACCATTTGGTTGTCTTGGAATCTTGCACGACTACATGTTTTCTTGTTATCTCAGATTCATGTAGCCTAAATACAGTGTAAGATGACGCTGATTAGGATACCGTTGACGCTAAAATGCAATTGTTAATTCCGGAGTCGAGCATTGTGTTTGCATCGTTCTTCATCTTTGGGGTCTTGAACAACATCCTCTATGTTGTAATATTATCTGCTGCTATTGATCTCGTGGGTCTGGCCACACCCAAGGCTACGGTGTTACTAGCGGACATAATACCATCGTTTACCATTAAGGTGATGGCACCGTTTTTTGTTGGATTCGTGTCTTACCGGGCACGTATATGGATGTTGGTGGGGTTATCGACGGTAGGGATGTTGGTTGTCAGTTTAACGTCGGAGGATTCGATCGGTGCGAAGATCATGGGGATATGTATGGCGTCGTTGTCGTCTGGGCTAGGCGAGGTGACGTTTTTGCAGTTGACTCATTTTTACCAAAAGGAATATTCGATTGCAGGGTTTTCCAGCGGGACTGGAGGCGCAGGGTTGTTGGGAAGCTTTGTGTTTATGTTGTTAACGAACATGCTCGGGATGGAGGTATGGGTGGTACTTTTCTTGTTTGCAATGCTTCCGTTCGGTTTTCTAGTTGCGTTCTATACCATGTTGCCGAAGGCTGCAGGAGGAGACGATCCGGTATATGAGGCGCTTGACGGTCTTGAGGAGCAGGACGAGGGGTCGATCAACGCAACATTCTCGCAGTTGCAGACCAGACTGTTGAGGTGCCACATAATAACGACGATACAGAACATCACTCCATTGGTAAGGCCGTACATGCTTCCGTTGTGCTTGGTGTATGTCTCGGAGTACGTAATAAACCAAGGCATATCCCCCACGTTGTTGTTCCCGCTCGAAGAATTGCCCCATTGGTTATTTTCCTCGTACAGAGATATCTATGTCGTTTATGGCTTCTTGTATCAGTTGGGAGTCTTTATATCGCGGTCGTCTATTACTTTCGGAATAAGGATCAAACGCTTGTACTTGTTATCGGTACTACAATTCGTGAATGTCCTCATTACGCTATACCAATCAGTGTACGATAAACCGTTTTCCACAATATGGTTATTATTGGTGTTGGTATTTTACGAAGGCCTACTTGGTGGCTTTCTGTACGTTAATACGTTCATGTCTGTCAGTGAAGAGGTTGTCAAAAGTAAAAGGGAATTTAGTATGGGGTGTGTTGGTATTAGTGACACCTTTGGCATACTACTTGCTGGATGTATTAATTGGTGGTTAGAAACCAACTTATGTAGTTCACAAGTAAATAGAGGTAGAGATTGGTGCTTGAACGGGGGAAGTAGCTAGGGTTATTATAGACAAATCATTCGTGCACGTGAAATTTGAACAATCAGTATCCAATGAGTCCAATGGAACCACAAGATTATCACCAACATTTCTATTTTATAAACAGCCACGCTTGTATATAAGGATTCAATATCCAGTAGATGTTAACAAGATCAGTCAGATCAACAAGAAGACTTAACATTCGAACAAAAATGAGCATTTCAAAATCTGATCCTGCTTCATTGCACAATCCATACTTTAATCAAAAGCTGGGTCAAAAAGATATCTGGACTTTAATTAATGAAACTGCTGCTGCGGCACAAAAGGAGTCAGGTCAGTCCATCGTAAATTTGGGACAAGGTTTCTTCTCATATAATCCTCCAGATTTTGCTATTCAAGCTGTCATTAATGCTACCACTAAACCTCAATTTAATCAATATGCTTCTGCTAGAGGTAATCCAAATTTATTAAGTGAATTAGCGAGCCGTTATACCAGGGATTTTAATCGTAAAGTAGACACTGATCAAATTCAAGTAACTACTGGTGCAAACGAGGGTATGTTCTCAGTTTTCTTTGGATTTTTAACTCCTGGAGATGAAGTCATTGTCTTCCAACCATTTTTTGATCAATATATCCCTAATGTTGAAATGTGTGGTGCTAAGGTTAATTACGTTCGATTAAAATTTCCTGAAAAGTTCGATAGTGAGACCGTTACAGGCGATGATTGGGAAGTGGATTGGGATGAATTGAATAATGCAATCACAGACAAGACTAAGTTGATTGTTATTAATACGCCACATAATCCTATTGGAAAGGTTTTCACTGAAGACGAATTATACAAAATCGGTAAATTAGCTATAGAAAATAATTTGATCGTCGTTAGTGATGAAGTATATGAAAACTTGTATTATGGGAAATCTTTCCCAAGACCAGCAACTTTATCAAGCTTACCTGAATTGGCGGAAAGAACTTTCACTATCGGATCTGCTGGTAAATCATTTGCTGCCACTGGCTGGAGAGTAGGATGGGTTCATGGTCCTGCTAATTTAATTAAATACGTGACAGCTGCTCATACGAGAATTTGTTTTTCAAGTCCTGCTCCATTACAACAAGCTGTAGCTGATGGTATTAAACAAGCAGCCACTAATAATTATTTTGAAATTACTAGAAAGGAATACATTAAAAAATATGAAATTTTTACAAAGATTTTTGATGAACTAGATTTACCATACACTCCAGCTCAAGGTGGATACTTCTTGTTAGTCAATTTACTGAAAGTTAAAATTCCTAGTGACGTCAAATTTCCAACTGATATTTTAGACAAGGGTACTAATGATTTTAAGTTAGCTTACTGGTTAATTAAAGAAATCGGAGTTGTCGGAATTCCACCGACTGAATTTTTGTACCCGGCGGATAGAAAGGGCAACAGCTTAGAGAACTGCTTGCGGTTTGCTGTGTGTAAGGACAATAGTGTCTTAATGGAAGCTGTCGAAAAGTTGAGATTATTAAAAAAATACTTATAAATATAGATGGTACGCATTCATAATACACATGCTATACAGAAGTCTTTCTAACAAATCTTTTAAAACAGAATCCCATTTCACCAAAATCGTCAAAACCACTCTCAATTTCATGTTCAATTTCTGTAAAGTTCTTATTCATTAAATCCCATAATAAACTCCTCTCATCTTCGAATGTGGGTCTCAATGGGATCTGGATTAAAACTCTAGTATTATTATCACCATCTAGGAATTTTTCTACCATATGTACTACCCAATATGGGTGCTTGGAAGAATATATTGGATCACTCAAAACAATCGTTTTAAACTTCTTATCAGAACCGTACTTTGATATGAAACTGGATGGATCACACCAATTTAACTCATCGACATTTGCAATTATATTATTCAACTCGACGTTATCCAGTAGATTGGGTAAAATTTCAATCAAATCAGTTAAATATGTCTCGTAGCCCAAGATGGAACTTATTATTCCTACCAAACCGGTACCTGAACCTAATTCTAAGACAGGCCCTACTAAATATCCATCCATCTGTTTATTTTTATTTATTAGCCTATTTGCCAATATCAATGACGACCCCCATGTTTTTAATCCTAGATTATCGTTCGTCAAGGATGGTTCCTTGAGTTTTATGTATTCTGAATCCTTTAAATATTTTGACAAGTTAGGCAATGCAATCTTTCTAATCATTTCCGGTTGTGCTGTACGTCCACAATTTTCCGCTAGTCTCAACGAAGCCTCTTTATTTATTATTGTTGTAATTTCAGGATCAGTGACCCATGGAAGTTGACTAGAAATAATTTTTGTTAGCCATCCATTATATTGGCTGTCATAACTCTTTTTTAACGATGTACTTAAATATGGTAAATATGATAGCTTCAATTTATTGTTAAATCTAGGACAGAAATTGGCTAGCCATTTTAAAGCTGTGTCTAAGCATTCTTCTGATATTTCTTTATTTTCAAAAGTTTTCCATGTTTCAACTTCCACATCTTCATCTTTAATGCTGTCTGGTGTAGTAAAGTTATAGACCTGATCCGGCGACAATAATTTCAAAAACACGATAAATACTTCGGCTGGTGGTTTCATTTGTAGTAGCGGTAAATCAAGTACATGCAATGGTTGATGATGGCTGTCTTCAAAATCTTCCTGGTATTTATCAATGGGATCTTCACTAAAACCTATACTGCTAGAAAAGCTCACGTCCGAATAAATATCCTTACTCACACTGGGTGTGAATAAAGATAGGGGATCAAAGTCCATCTTCGTCCAACGCCCTATTCACTACATATTCTAAAAACAAAATTTTTTAAACACCTCATTTACGAGATTGTTTGACCAATTTATGAGAATTATTGTGTTCAAAATAACATTTTGTCAACTTTACACGATAGGATATCTATCCAATCCTATGGTTCATGATTCTTGAGTGAAATGCTACATCTGTGGACCAGGAACCATAACCGCCACTCCTCTACAAACCACAACTACTACAAACTGAACTGTACGGATGTATCGGCTCCAGTCATAACACATTTTGCATTCACACAAGACATATAATATATATATATATATATTTAATTAAAATTCTGGTATGATCTCTTTAAGTTGACCACCTAAAAGTCGGTAACTCTACCGTTAAAAGACCATTCGTCCCCATGTTTTAATGGATCTTGTTTAGGTCCACCTCTTTCACCGGTGACAGGATTTACGTCACCTTCAAAGTCAGGAGTAGTTTTAAAATATTCTGGATGAAATCCTCCAATGTCCGTTTTCAGGTTTGAGGTACTCGACGAATCACTATTGGCAACTCCGGTTTGGTCTATTTGGTCATTATACTCATCAATAGCAGCCTGTGAATTAGCAATCTTTTGCAAAGCTTCGAATTCTTCTTGTTGCTCTCTTGGTAACTTTGGCGGGGATGGAGTATACTCAGTGGTAAACTTATTACTATAAGAACGAATATCCACCTTTAATGGCTTCAAAACGTGTCTGAACACCGGTCTTATTTTCTGAATCATATTTTATATTTTGTTTATCTATAGAATCAAAAGAAAATATGGAAACAGTTTATAAGAAATATTTCTTCAAAAATGTTTGAGTTCCGTTTAACGGAATCATATTGAGCCTTGTATACACACTCCCAACGGCCAACAGCTAACCTTTTTTTTCCGTTTTCCTTTAATAGTTATCACCAAGTATCTTGAAGTATCATTAGGTTATCGTATTAGCTCTTGAAAATTGTAAAATTCAACCTAAAATATAGTTAAAGAAAAGAGATCTCTTATAAAACTCTTTAATTAGTTACATACAACCTTGGGGTGTAAAGTACTTACTTCTTCCTATTACTTTTTCGTCCTTGAAATATAAGCAATAGTGAAAGTTGATTGCCATAAACTACTCCATAATGTATCTTCCTTATTTATACATGCTACATCTTATCTTAGAATTGTAATAACATTTTGCATCAAGATGCAATTTTGTGTTACCTTTTGTTTATCAGTAGCTAAAAACTGTAAAAGGCAGAAGTATAGTTTCAAGGAAATCGATTTCGAAATACCTCAAGTGAACGTAAATAATAATGTCGGACTTTCCAGATGCTCCACCTCCACCATCATTGGTATCCAAAAATCCAGGTATCCTTAAAGCAGTCGACGAACGGCTATCATTCGACAGAAGCTCATCGCAATGGTTTTTAGAACTAAATAAAGATGATAAATCAATTGAGTATTACTATAACTTCATCCTCGAGAGATGGCTACCAAAATCAGATATGGATGGATATGATCGCAAAAGAAGTCACCAAGAAGAGGAACAGAATAAAATAGCGTTCAAAGATATGAAAAAACAAAAGCTTAAAGAAATGAAAGAAGAGATGAATAAGCTTAAAACAGATGATGATAAGAACAAATCCGCCCATGAAAATGCAGGTGTATATATTTCGTCCTTGCCCCAAGACATAACTAAGGATGAGTTGCTGGAAACTTTTAGCAAATATGGATTAATATCTGAAGATTATAAGACAGGTGAGCCAAGAATTAAAATATACCAAAACGATGATGATCAACGTGATGCATTGATAATATATCATAGCAAAGAAAGCGTTTCCTTGGCTATTGAAATGCTTGATGATTCATTCATAAGGCCTCTTTCAAATAACGATCAAACGAAGATAAAGGTTCAGCCTGCTGAATTCAAGAAAACTGATTCAAATGCTAATGATGAAAAGAAAAAGACCCTTACAATCGAAGATAAGAAATTATTAAATAAGAAAAAGGAAATGATGAAGAAAAAATTATCAAATTGGGATGATGATGATAGTAGTGTGAATTTTGAAGAAGACAAAACGAACACTATTAAAAAAAGAATCTGGGATAAGATAGTGGTTATCGAAAATTTGTTTCGAATCGAAGAGTTGAATAGTGATCCATTATTGGAAATGGACTTAAAGGAAGATATACAAGATGAATGCAATAAACTTAAAATAGGGGATGATGTCACAAAAATTACTATCTATGATATAAGCCGTGTTGTTACTGTGAAGTTTAGTAAAAGTGATCTGAGTTTAAAATGTATTGATAGTTTCACCGGAAGATTTTATGATGGTCTAACTCTTAAAGCGTGTCCCTATCGGGGGGAGAAACTTCAAAAAACAAATCAAGAAACCAATAATGAAGGTAAAAGACTTGATGACTTTGGTAATTGGTTGGAAAAGAAATAGTAATTATATAGAAGTAAATAGCCATTAAATTAACATATTGCATATTATTACAGTTGTCAACTTAAAACGAAACGCTGTCTGAGGAAACCAGGGACCACTGTGGTAATTATCTATCTCTAATTTATTTACATGTTCTATAGACCTTTTAGAACCTTTTAGAACCTTTTAGAACCTTTTATTAGGCTTTTATTGTTACTTTTAGCGAACCAATTATATCCAACCTCGTATTTTTCGTTCTAATTTCCATGATCTCTTTCTTGAGATTCGTGGATGAAACTAATCTATGTATATTACTAATATATCTGATATGTATATCTATTTTAAATTGTTTTATCAGGAAAAGCGCAAATGGTTTAGTGGTAAAATCCAACGTTGCCATCGTTGGGCCCCCGGTTCGATTCCGGGTTTGCGCAATCTTTTTACACGAATGGGTATAGTTTATCAGGTCTAAAAAAGACTTGTTTGTTTGTCTCCTAAATTTTTAATCTCTTTATTACTTGTCTATATCCTAGCTAATTAAATCTTTAATTGTTTGAAAGCTTCTTCCAATTTATCTTTTGCATGAACAATTAATTCATTTTCTTGGTGCAACCATTGTTTCAACTTCAGAATTTTCCGATGTGCTTGGAGTTCCGTCAAGTTTTCTTCAATGTTTTGGGGGTTTGTTGTGCTTTCGTTTGTTGTGTTTTGGTCTGCTCCAAGGTAATTAATTATTTTGGAAACTTGTGCGCTCATATTTTCCATCATACTGCTCAAGCATTTAGCATCATTTGTATCTTGAGATATTTGTGCGTTCATTGAGTTAATTTCTTTATACCATGATTTTTCTGCATCTGATAATGGTAAGGATTTTGCATAATTAATCTTCTGGATAGAATTGAAAATCTTTTCTTGTAAATTCTGGATTCTTTCATTGATTTTATCCTGTCTAGTAATTAAGCTATTGGCTTTTTCATTCTTTGAATCCAAAGTTTCTTTACCTAAACCAGTATTATTAATTCTTTGCAAACTGTGGATTTGAAATTTTAGCTCATCAATTTGAGTGATAACTCTCAAGTTTAAGCGTATTGCGAAGGTGGTAAATCTTGACACTTGCTGAAGTGTCTCCGTTGATAATTGATTTAAATTTTTCAATATTTCTGTGTTCGGGTCACAGGTAGATATTTTAGTCATTTCTTTCTTCATAGATAAAGCTCTTTGTAAGGTTGATGGATTTACGCGCTTCAAACTCTCTAGCTCGCTCAAAAGTTCATCAAATGGTTCTTTTGTCAATACCGATTCATGGGTGGCTTTCTCTATCACAATAATGTCATCGACGATTACATTCTTGTTAGTTTCCATACTATTTTCAGAAATTTGTTTCACTTCTAGATTGTTGTCTTTGTTTTTCTTTAAAATTATCAAAAACTCCCCTGTCTCGCTTATTGTGTCTTTAACCAACGCATAGCTACTGAGTTCCTGACTGCTTTCAACGACCAACTTATAGTCACTGGAAACATTCAATCGTGGTTTATGACCATTTGAAACCCCACGAACAAAATTTTCACACCACTTCCCACAATCAAAATATATTATATTGCTACCAATTTTGAGCGAAATCTTTGATTCTACGGAATCTAAAATAGACAACGACATAAATTTAGATGCATTAATAGGTATTTGGTCGACAGCTAAAGTACTCAACTCTGTAAATTCATTTTTCCAGAACAGTAATTCCATTTCACGATTTTTGATTTGGACTTCCTCGCTACTTATATTAGTAATTCTCTCTTTCATATCGCTTGATAATTCTGTTTGGTCAATAAACCCAAAACCTTTTCTAGGTCTGACGTAGCCACATTTTTGAGGACTATCATGTTTCCTTTCTTCTGATTCAACTTTCGGTGAGACGTTAGCTTTTACGACAGAATCTTTTTCAGTCTCCTTCCAGTTCATTATGAATGGTTTTAACTGGGAATGATAGCTTAAAAAAGGTTCATTTAAACTAGAAACTGAAATGGACGCCAATATAGATATTTTGTCATTAGAACTTATACAGATTAAATCCTTAAGTGTTTTTTCTCTTAACGTAGACACAGGTCCCTGTAATACTGGACGGAAGTCGTGTGGTAGTTCTTGAGTTAAAGTTGAATATTCGACTGGTTTTTCCGCCAATAACTGTCGATATTCTTTCTTTGCGGAAAATGAAGTTTCGAATTGTTTATACAATGATAAAATATAAGCATATTGATTAGCCGACGCGCGATTCAATACACTTTGATCGCAAGATTGAACAACGTCTTGGGATGGAATTTTTTCTTGAATGGCATTAATTATTGATTTAGACTCATCAAGCAAATCGCTAACGTTGGATTTCGTTGTCGCAATTTTTCCTAATTTATGGATAAATGGATAAATCGCAAATATATTCGATCTTGATGTAGAAACATACAATGTTAAAGAACCAGATAAGTTTGCATGAGATCCGAAAGTAATTGATGTTGCCTCTTCATTTTTAAATATTTCGTCTTTATGTAAATCAATGGATAATTGTGGCTCATAAGATGAAAGTGATAAATCATACGACTTGATTTGAGACTTATCATTTAAGACTACCAAACAACAGTCATGGGATATAATTGATTGCCAAACAACCTTCTTTATTTGCCCTTCAAGGCCGTGTATTTTGTATGATCTTACGGGTAACAAGGAAGAGTTGCTAGCAGTCAAAGACATTGGTAAGCTAACAACAACTAGATCAGTGTCGCCTATAATTGCCAACAATGAACCCAGTGAGTTCATTTCTAACGATCTGATCTTAAAATCATCATATTTATTATCGAGTAACCTAAAATTCGTATACTCTGGGTTAATAGTACAGCATCGGACCAAGTTTTCATTAGCAAAGAATAAATCTAAATTGTTTCTGCAGACCAATTTATTTTGTGAAAGTAATTTTGATTCATTGTCAACAGATAAAGAATCAAGAAACGTTTGGAAAATCAGTTGCTGGGTGATTTCGGATATAAACCTTTCTGTCGAATCTGTACCCGACATTCTATGTTCTTTAGTTATGACCTAATTGGTTAATGCTTTGTTTTTAAGCATATTCTGTATTCATCATTATTTCCATATCAATACAACGTGTAAAAAAATTATCCAATCTGCAAAAGTACTTAACCTGCAACACCTTTTGATGCAAAAATTATTGTTATACTTACAACTTAAAAGCTGAACTCAGAGAACGTTTCATCCTGTAGTTGTTTTTGGTTATTATTGACATATTTCTTAGTCTTTCTGCGAAAAAAAGTGTCTTGCGAATAGAGAGAATAATTTTCAGTGTAATTAAAATTTTTATGAGTAATAACTGAAATTTTGCAAGCACTCCTCGAAGATGATATAGTAGACGGAGAATTGTCAGAAGAAGCCATCGAATTGAATCTACTAGATAGGGAGTTACTGGATACTATTCTATTCTTGAAGGAAAAAATATTTGATAGGTTTCCCACTTTAGGGGTGGCAGGGAGGAACAACTTCGTTGTATCGAAAAAGCTCTTAGTGCTACTTGGAGAGCAATTCGAAACCTTCGAACTGTTTTTTGGGATAAACAATCGGCCCATGTTTTCGAAAAGATTGGTTGATACGTTATCACCGTCTTTATTGCTTGACCTAATTGTAATTGTGTGTTCTGTGTTTACTTTTTCTTCATCCGAAATGTTCTCCTGATTTAATAACAGTTGTTTTGACTTCCATTTTTCGTGGTCGTAATTCCTCGCAGTATATTTGAACATTTGACTGCGTTCCCATTTTGCATGCAACTGCTTGGGTAAATTTTTGGGAGGCGGTTCAATCTGGAATGCATGTTGGTATCTCGGAGTAAAACCTAAGCTTTCGTCAGTTGTTGGTTCATTTCTGGAGTCGGTCTTGGATTGTGGTGTATATGTGAGCTGTGGCTGGTCGACCTTAAGATCCAAGTTTCCCAATGAAGAATCTTCGGTTGAAACAAATGACCTATTGTCCAAAACACAAGAAGCAATTGTTTTCGTAAGTTCAGACGGAATCTCAAATAACGATTCTGATAATCCATTCGGTTTCTGTGTTTCTTTTGCGAGCCTAAGGCGAATCCTTTCTCTTATAGATTTCGATGATAATCTTTTCGAACCACTTTGCATTTTCAATGCACCTAGCATCCTAAGTGAATCTCCAGCGTTTTCTGTATCAGAATAAGATTTTCTACCTGTCCTAAACCTATTAAATAAGGTATTTGACCTTGTCTCTTGCATTGCGTTAAAGAGCGACTCGTCACTATTTCCTAAGTCTACATTTGGAGTATTTTCCTCTCTTTCGAGATCAAAAATCAATGATCCCACTTCAATGTCGTCATCTAAGTCCCGATTACTGCACCTCATAAACATTGCTTTTAGTCTGTCCCTTTTTCTGAATCGTCTGGTAATTGGTGGGCTTTCTATTCGTCTGATTTTTTCGCCGAAAAGTCTATAGCTTCTCCATGATTTCGCAACCGAATGATTCGTTTTGGTAGAAATGTTGTCGGCCAACAACGAGCAGTCGGATGTAGACGTTTTCAGAGGAACAAATAACCTCTTCGTCATTATAAGCAAATGTTAGTTTAAAGTAAACCAGATAACGAATGAATTAGAAATATATTAATTTTTTATTTTGTGGTTTTTGGTGTTTCTGCAAATATTTGTGAATTATATCTAATTTCTAAAAAAATTCAAAATAAAATATACATGCCGGTTGGCTATATAACATCGATAAATACCTATAGCCCATCAAAGTTTGAACGGTCTGATATTATCTGGAGTTTCTTTGGCAATTTTTAAATCGAAATACAATCTTGGGAATGAGATATTGCATCGATTTTCAACATTTTGCATAAATACCATTTATAAGACTTAATTTTAATGAATATACGTATGATACATATACCAAAGTCTCTCTTATCTACTAATTTTAGAACTCTACCGGTTCTCTGGTATGGTTTAAGTTAGTATATATTCAAATTATGTCAAAATGTCCTAAATTTGGATCAGATAACGTGAGCATTCCATTCGAACATTTTGAAAGTTCAGTTAAATATAATATGTACTAGAGTTAAGACAACGTAGATTTATAATCAGAAAGCAATGGGAAAACAATACATATCTACGGCAAGTGCATCAGAGGCACACAAACTGGATATACTTGGATTATGCATAAATGAAAGGTATACAATCACCGTGTCAAGCGATGGGTACGCCAATTTTTGGGATAATAGAAAATATGAATTACAAGAACCCAATGAAATTGTAGTTAAAAACCTTGTGAACAAAATGGGTGTACATCATGTGGTGACATATGAAAGCATTTTGCCAACATCTCATTTGAAAATTGTGCTTATAGCGTTTGCAAGCTTCGATGGATCAATTTGTTTTAAATATTTCATAAATGATGACTTGTCGAGCTTGACGGATATCGAAGCACCACTTGGGGTGAACACCGCAAACTGGAGTCCTTGTTTCTACAAAGATCCAGAGTCGAAACAAGATTATTTCATTGTTACACAGGCGAATGGGTCGGCTTTGGTTTACTACTTAAATATCGAATCGAACAACGATAGTTCCGATATAGAGATTAAACTTGAGAAGTTTGGGGACCTTAATAATACCAACTCATCGTTGTTCCCCAACTCCGTAGCAGTTTCGCCTGGTGTCGATAAAAAAGTCGCTATAGGTTATACCAATGGGGATGTGATGCTTTATGACTTAACAACATTGAAGCCAATTTATACGTTCCGCTCCACAGATTTGCAAGTGTCGAATAAAACGGCGTCGTCGAGTTCGATTCCAAGGGTTCTTGCGTTTTCTCCTGGTGGTTCATTACTAGCTGTTGCCCGTGATAACCAATCGGCAGGTTCGATCACTTTGTACGATGTGAAATACGGTGAAAACGTAGGATCGTTGACTACACCATCTCATTCATCAAAGACAACGATTGGAGGATTTGCCCATGATGGATGGATTATGGGATTGTGCTTCGATGAAAGCGGCGAAATACTAGCCAGCTGTGCGTTTGATAACTGTGTTAGAATCTGGAATATCGAAACGAGAGAAAGGGAAGCAACTATTAATATATCTACAAAAGATTTAGAGAATACTCTGGGCGATGGATTAGATAACAGCATTGCTAGCGGCGTTCAGTTTATTAAAAAGGGGATTAGAACAGGTGCAAACGGCGATAATAACGAAGGCCTATGTGTCATTAGTTTTGATAGAGCAGTAAGATGGTATCGAGAAGCAGGTGGGATTTAGATTAGTTTATAAAGTTCAAGTATATATCGTAATTGTCTAATCTAATAACCTAACCAGCCACCGTCAACAACCAATGTTTCACCAGTAACGTATTTGCTTGCCTCAGAGCACAAGAAAACAATTGGACCTTGGAAATCATCCATGTTACCCCATCTACCGATAGGTATACGAGAGATCAATGTATTGCGTAATTTTGGGTCAATCTGTTCTGTGAGATTTGTAGAAATGTACCCAGGCGCAATAGAATTCACTCTAATACCCTTCAGTGCCCAGTCATTAGAAAGAGCTGCCGTAAATTGCTTAATACCACCTTTAGTGATGGCATATGCCGTAGAGTTAACCCCCCCTTGGAACGAACATAAAGATGCTGTAAATACAATCTTACCGGTAGTTTTAGCCTCCAACATTTTACAACCAATTGCCTTAGTAAGTTTTACAGGGATATTCAAATTAAGCCTTAAAACCTCATCGAACTTATCCTGTGGAAAATCTTGAAATGGGAATCTATTGTTGATGCCGGCGTTATTAATCAAAATGTCTATTTTTCCACTTACGGACAATTCAAATGCTTCGGTTGCAATTCGTGATACCAATTCATCCTCATTAGCTGTTCCACCAAAATCAGCTTTAATTGAGCTGATTTTGACCGTTGGATTGACTTCTTTCAAAACTTCAATTGTGTTTTCTAAGGGTTTTTCTGATCTGTATGTTAAAATAATTTGGTCAATATTTGCATCGGCTAAGCCCTTAGCCATTCCTAATCCGATACCGTTTGTACCACCAGTAAGCAACGCAACTTGTCCTTCTAATGAGAATAACGACAACATCTCTAAATATAGTTTTATTATTAGATAATTACGAAAAAAGATCCTTAATCATCCAACACAAATTTATACTCGCGGCCCTATTGTTTCTTATCGATTTGAATTGAAAAAATAAAAAACTAATCTTGATAGTTTAAATATACATTAGTTACTTCAAAAGACTTATGTGGTGATGGATACATACGAAGACAATAGTGAACAAATTGGGAGAAGTTTGGAAACTGTGTCACAGAAAATAAGTCAACTACTAAATAGAGATATTGAAAATAAACAAACATTACTCGAAGAACTATCATCTCTTATTGAAAAGAGGGGGATAAATGAACAAAATTTGAATAGTCTATTTGATTTGATATTTGATTTACGAACCCCGTTATACTTGAAGTCAGCACAGAAAAGGTTCATTATTAAGAATTTACTTATACCGAATGGGAAGTATAAATTATCGAAAAACATCTCATATCGAATAATAAGTGGCATAGGTGTGCCTCAAATATATTATAAAAATGGAAAGGAATCGAAACTGAAGAAGCTAGCGAGGGGGATTCAATTAAACCTACTCGAATGGTTAATATGTTCCTTTCATTTGTTTGGGAGTAAAGTATTTAATAATTTGAGTATGTTAACAATCTTGGTGAACTATTTACCTTACGAGTTTCTGAGACCCTATGTCGCTAACCTCATTTTCCTAAGTGTACTGAATAACAACAGGATGTTTAAGACGTATGGAATGCCAGATATCACACATAATATCGTTCCGTTTAAACCTTGGCATGTTCAGTTTGTTGTGGATTTATTCTATAAATTTCCCATGGACGATTACTTGAAAAGTTTATTAATGTTATTTAAGTCACAACATCCCGCCATTGATTTTCGAAAGTATACAATAGATAACGTTTATGATTTGAATAATTTAGGAACTTTGAATCCAAAAATATTCGTATATCCAAATTTCAATTACTTGGATAAATTGAAAGATGTTCAGATAATAAATGGTGGATCAGTGACCGAAATGCAACGTGGACAGGAAAGTATAATAAGAGACAATCTAAGACATTATCAAAATTTCAGTACTACTGTTAAGAAACGTAAAACGATTCGGGGCACACAGAAAATACCGGATACCCCAGATCTTGATGTGATCGAATTTAACGATAATTTTAATAAATCTAGATACGTCTCTATAAACGATATACATTCGGTTGAGAGCTTGATTGGTAATTTTGAGAATATTAGATTTATCAATATAAGTGCATTATTTAATCCCCAGAAATTTGGTAATATTCGATACATTTCTGATAAGTTCAAGAAATTGTATTTTATATTACATTGCTTGAGCGTTGACGTTGAGAAAAAGGATAAATCATTAAGAAAACTAGATTATTATATTAGACTTAGTATTTTGGATAATAATTTATCAATAGGAGATTTGGATATATTATGTGACAAAATAGCAGATTTTTTTTTATTTACTTCTGGCCAGTTGTTTTTACCTCTGGTTAAAGACTATTTATGTTTTCGGTTTGACTCACCAGTATCAAGGGACAATGAACACGTTCACAAATATGAAAACTTACTACAGCGATTAAAATTTTTGAAATATTTGCCTGTTTTGGAATTCGATGTGTTCAACCAATCTATAATTCAAAAAATATTGCAAGTGTTGACCCAGGAACCAAATACTAATGTCAAGAAATCAAGACGTGAGCTAGCATTTATTAAATTCATCAATGAAATGGTCTCCCTATATTCGAATTGGTATTCGGGATTTGTCTTACCAAATTCTAACCCAGGGCTGAAGTCCGATGTTTTTAGAAACATCAACGGATCATTGCCTATAATATATAAATTTTTCGTTGAAAAATTTACTGATCTGTCTCTTACTTTGAAGATTCTGTTGTTAAGGATCTTTAAATTCATTCAGTCAATAGAATCACATCATCTTAACGAATGCGTCAACGCATCGACCATAGTTTTACCTTATAATTTATTTTATCCATTACTTTTGTCAAATAATCCGCTTATAGTGTCAGAGCTATGTGGCTATTTGGCATTTTGCAAAACTTATAGGTTCAAGGAAGGTGATACATCTTATAAAAGTTTACAAAATTGTTATGTCATGGACACTCTCAATTTCATATGGCGCGATAAGTCTTTTCATTATGATGATAACTCAACGGCATTCAGTAAGGCTATGTTATTGGATTCTGATTTCTTGACTAAATTACGCAAATTGAATATATTCAATTTTTCAGAGCTACTTAGTTTAAACACTGTTGGTAACATATTCCATAACCCTTGTTGGTCTTTTATTACCACTCAATTGGTTAGAGAATTGGAAGATAAGGCCGAAAACATAACTCTTAGACATGCTGGACCTATAACTGAGGAAAGTATAAGTAGATTAATCCATGCCCCTGCTGTTGAATGGCTTCCTATGAACTATGACGAGCTACGGTTGCAAATTTTGCGATCCCTAGATAGTTTAGGATATACTGGCTTAGGAGACCTACTATTTAGTTCCTTGAAAACTCTAATGAATAAGAGAAATGAATAGCATATATAAATACATACTCCAATTTCTTTATTTTTGATTTCGATTACAAGTGACGCACACAATTTTAGTCAAATGGAAATATGAAAAATTAAGTTCCAGAAGTTTACGAATTGGAATTCTTGTATTAGTATTAGTATTAGGATGCTATGCATAAGGCACCTGGTGAATTCGAGGTCTCCTATAATAAGTAAATATGTTGGGATTCTGAAATTGACTAGGCGTTATTCATCAGTGGACACAAATCAATCGAATAAGAGCCAAATAAAACTAAACGAACTTGATAATAAATGGACTGAACGATGGAAGAGCATTTCCCGCGATGGGTCATTACATCCAAGTAAGCATATAGAAAACGAAGAGGCCGAATCTTTTTATTGCTTGTCTATGTTTCCTTATCCGTCCGGTATGCTACACATGGGGCATCTCAGAGTCTACACTATAAGTGATGTTATCGCAAGATTTAAACGACTCAAGGGCTATAATGTAATTCACCCGATGGGTTGGGATGCGTTTGGATTACCTGCAGAGAATGCAGCTATTGAAAGGGGAATAAACCCTGCTGTTTGGACCGAGAGTAATATTAAAAAAATGAAAGAACAAATGAATTTAATGCTAGCAGATTTTGATTGGGAAAGAGAAATTTCTACATGTTCTCCAGACTATTATAAGTGGACACAGAATATATTTTTGCGTTTATTTGAGCATGGGTTGGCTTATAGAAAAGAAGCGGAAATAAATTGGGATCCAGTAGATCAGACTGTTTTAGCTAATGAACAAGTTGACTCCGAAGGAAAATCATGGAGGTCGGGTGCTCTAGTTGAGAAAAGAAATCTTGAGCAATGGTTTATTGGTATCACTAAATACGCAAAAGAGTTGATCCAAGATTTGAAGGTTTTAGACAACTGGCCAGATAAAGTGAAATCAATGCAAACCCACTGGATTGGCGAATCTCATGGTGCTGAGATCAAATTCTTGTCAAACGATAATCAGTTTTCAGAAATAACTGTTTTCACTTCTAGACCCGACACTTTGTTTAGTGTGCAATTTATTGCATTGGCATTAAATCATCCATTGGTAGAAAATGTTGCAGCCAATGACCTTAAGTTGAGGAGTTTTATAAAAGGTTGTGAAAATGTTGCGCTTGATTCGAAAGACGGATACTTGATTGAAAATTTCAAAGTTTCAATCCCTATCACTGTGAATAATGAAATGAACCATACATATGATATACGAGTCTACGCAGCTCCTTATGTTTTAGGAACCTACGGACATGGTGCTGTGATGGGTTGTCCAGCACATGATGAGCGTGATTTCGAATTTTGGAAGCTTCATAATCCAACTATTGCATCATTACAACTGGTGGGTAACCCTAATATTAAGAATGAAAGTCGTGTTCCATATACAAATAAGAATGGTGTCTTGTATGATAGGTCTATTTTACCAGATGGGTTAGAAAGTTTAGGAGAATATAATAAGAAGACCACAAGCAATGCAGCTCATGATATAGTGAATGCATTAGAGAGCTATAAATTGGGATCAAAGTCAATTCAATATAGAATTAGAGATTGGCTAATTAGTAGACAAAGATATTGGGGAGCTCCTATTCCTATCATCCATTGCGATACCTGTGGATCAGTGCCAGTTCCCGCTGAGGATTTGCCAGTATTATTACCAGAAATCGAGGGACAAGGTTTTGGAAAGGGTAATACTCTAGTGAAACTTGACGATTTTGTTAATACGAAATGCCCGTCTTGTGGTGGGAAGGCAAAGAGGGACACGGATACCATGGATACATTCATGGATTCTTCATGGTATTTCTTTCGTTATATCGACCCAAATAATACTCGATTACCGTTTGACCATGACAAGGCGAGTAAGCATATGCCAATTGATATGTATATTGGGGGTGTTGAACATGCAATTTTACACTTATTATATTCCAGGTTTATTTCCAAGTTTTTGGGTACAATTGGTTTATGGGATGGTAACAACTATAAGAATGAACCAATTAAGCAATTAGTTACTCAAGGTATGGTTCACGGGAAGACATACACTGATCCTGAAAACGAAAGATTTTTAAAACCTGAAGAACTAGATTTCTCTGATGTAAAAGAACCAAAAATAGTTAAGTCGGGTTTAATACCCAACGTATCCTATGAAAAAATGTCAAAGTCTAAATATAATGGTGCTGACCCTGCAGAATGTATAAGGAAATATGGTGCTGATGCAACAAGAGCACACATGCTATTCCAAGCACCAATTTCTGATATTTTAAATTGGAATGAAGAACAAATTCATGGGATTGTTCGTTGGCTCCGTAGAGTCGTTAATTTGAATCAGTCAATTACCAAATCGTTCAAGGTTAATAGGGAAAGAACGAATGATGGAAAGTGTCCCGAATTCCGGAATATTGAATTGAATGGCACTATCTACGAAACGATCAAATTTAATGAAGCAGAATTAGAACTATACAAAGTTACTCAGAGCTACGTTGAGAATGTCGCAAAATCAATTGAAATTGATTTTTCTTTTAATACAATAATATCTGATTTTATGAAATTTACTAACTCCATTTATGCTGCGTTGAAGTCTGGGAATTATGTAAATCCGTACTTGTTACTTGATTCCTATAAAAAATTACTCATAATTATGGCACCTGTTACGCCGTGTGTCGCTGAAGAATGTTGGGAAATACTTTCGAAATCATTACGAATTCCGTGGAAGTCGATCTTTTTTCAAAAGTATCCTAAAATTAAGCACATTGAATCCACTTATACAACTTATAATGTATTTGTGAACGGAAAGGCGAGAACACTGTTCAAGGGAGAAAGGTCGTTAGTGACAATGGAAGAAAATGAAATATTAAAAGAGGCTTTGAAACATGGTTTGATAAGTCAGTATGTGCCTAATGGAGTCATCAAAAAAATGATTGTTAAACCTGGAATGATAAGCTTGCTTACACCGAAGAAATAATTTATTATTAATAGATAGATGTAAATAACAAGGGTACATAACTTAAAATAGGATACAGGCATACTTATATATACCATTAAAATATTTACAATTCCTATATAAATAAATATATCTATACTACACTATTTACATGAAAAACGCTTTGCTTGATGCAAAAAATTATTAATATCCACGCTCCATAACGTACCTCTTAAAATCTTTACGTCTAATTTTACCTTCATAATTGATTTGTGCTCTCCTTGCAATACCTCTAATAGTCTTGCAAGTATTATCATGACCGATATCAACAGCTGCCCCGTACAATTCCCTTAGTTCATGCCAGGTCCACTTGAATTGATATTCTGTACTCAATAATATAGCCAATGCATCATCCAATAAATTCATTTTAGTCATAGATGAGACCATCGCGCTTGTAAATTGAAAATCAAACATATCCTTTGTTGGACGGGATAATTCTTTAAAACTTGAAGTCTTCCTAAAAGTGCCTCTTTCCGACCAAATTCTTTGTGCAAATTTGTAATTTTTAAATTTACCGGCCACCTTTAATGCTATAACATATGATAGCGACGTACGTGGTATTTTCTTATGCTTATAATCGACATAATCACCAAGGTCCTTTAGAAGTGGAGATTTTGTAATGGATAGTTCATTGAACTTAACTTGTACTTCACTGGCCGATTTATTACCTTCATCTGCATCAAAAATTTCCGTGTTAGGTTCAATAGATCCAGGAAGCTCTTCAATAATCACCCTTGTATCGTTCGATAAACCTGTCCTGTCGAGGAATGTTGAACTATCAAATCTGTCTATAAAATCACTCAATTTACCCATTTCCGCCGCAATATTTAAGAATGTATTAACACAATCAGTGTTAACGAAATGGAGATTAAACATTAATGTATGTGCCCACATTGCACTAGATTCCGCCATAATTTCTTCCTTAGATGTTAAGTCAAGAACAGGCAAAAAAGGGATAGTATTCTGTGGAGAAGTTCCTTTGGGAAATAAGTTTACATCTGAAAGAATGTTTCTTCTAAAAATTCTTCCTTTTTCATGAAAAGTTATGGCAGGTAATTCAATTGAATCGTCTGGCTTAGAGACTTGACTTTTAGAATATGAGAGTAACAAAAAGGAAAATGATCTTGGAGTGGCCGCATTAGATTCATTCAATTTGCTGTAAAACGCTCTCGAAAGTGCAACATCACCATCCTTGGCTGATAAATAAAGCATATACTCGAACGTGTTTAGTGTTGGTTCCCAATTGTTATTATAGATATCAAAAATAAAATCCCATGCTTTAAAGCGCAATTCTGGTCTGGATGTACACCCACGAGCCAATGCAACCATTATTCTTTGATTAACTTCAACCTTTTCACTAATCATTTCTCTATACAAGTCTAAGGCTTTTTCGATATCATCATTGTTTACGTATGATACGATTATATCTTGATAGGTTCTTGTAGTCGGTTTTGTTTTCTGAGATAAAAATTTCATGGAATCAAAAATTTCAACAGCCTGTTTATGATCATTAGCCTTATAAACGCACGTAGACAAGATATTGGAAAATGTTTTTTCTGAAGGTTCTAATTTATTTTGTTTCATTTCATTTAAACAGGTGTTGATCTTCTCTAAATTATTATTCTTTCCGTAAGCTTGAATCATTAATTCGAATGTTTCTCTGGACAATTTTCCTTTTTTATTAATCTTTTTTAAATAATGACAATATTTTTCTATTTGAATAATAGTTTCATCAGATAAGTATCCACCATGAGATAATCCTGCAATGAATACATTTACAATCTTAGACGACTTCTTCACACCACGTTCTTCTAAGAGATGTTCTAAAGTCGGTATGAGATGACAGATTTGCTCCTTCGGTATCGAATATGTGAACATTCTAATATCCCTTTCTGGTAAATCTTTGAATCCGCCTCCTTCTTTTAGTTGTTGCAAAACCATAGGCCAGTTTATATCTGTTTTGGAAACTAAAAATTTGATTGCCAACCCTAGCCTCTCTGTTATAGATTCGGGTAAGTCTATTGCTGGAGTCACAAGCGAATGCTTTGAAGCATTAAAAGGTTGTGCTTGTTTTTCGATTTCATTAGTTTTAATACTCTTTTCAGATAATGCATCAAAATTTTCATTACTCGCTTCAAGAGAATGATACACCTTCTCAGCATCTCTCTTAATCTCGGATGGCATAGGAATATTTTGAAGCTTTTCAGTATCGTCCCTTTTCTTGATTATTCGAGAGACACTTGCAGTTAAAGATTTCAACTCTTTCAATCTTCTTTCATATTCCATCTCTTGTTGCTCAGCCTTACGTTCAAAATCTGCATCTACCCACGCACTTAAGTTTTCTCTATTGTTTAATATGCTATCATTTCTAGAAAGCTTCGATTTCTTCAGTGTTGACTTGCCTTTCTGTGATCTAACAACGAAAATGTTTCGTGAACTATATATTGAACCTTGTGAAGTTGATACGTTGGATATCGTCAGACCTATGCACCTCTTTACGATAGAGTACCTCAACATCCTTTACACCTAACTATCTTGTTTCCGATTATAACGATATCTGTATAATAATGAATCAAATTGCAAAATATAGTTTAAGAGAAGAAAAAATTTCATTGTAAAGCATACGACATTTATTGATGTATTGTGCGCGACATCTATAACTAAATTTCTGGAGTTAATGGGTGCCAGAGTTTGAAACTACTATTACATAACGCTATAGATATATAACAAGTTATGTCGTCTTCGACAGCGGTAGGACCAGTTACCGGAAGAGACGGAGCGACGTCAAATTCCACGCTCCATCCGGATATAGGATCAGTGTCAGCGACCGATGCAAATGCAACCACATCCAGCAAGTCCTATAACTCTACAACACCTGTTGGATCAACTCGAGGAGCTACTTTTCCAGGAGGAATGGCAAACGATATACCACCGGATATGAGTTTATTACTTCAGAAATTAGATGAGGACTTCACAGTTAATAAGACAATAGACCAATGGTCATATATTAATCGAAGAGAAGAAATTATGCAATCAGTTAATAAGCTTCATCAGCAACAGCAAAGTAGTATTGAACTTGATTCCAATATGTTGGAAAAGCCATTATATCCACGGAGATCAGCAGAAATTATGAATGAAAGTAATCTTTCTTCTGGTTATCTCTTGGGCATATTGGCACGTCGAGCCAGAATTTACAAGGCAGAGATTGCGTTCTCTGTACTTGACGCAAAGGGAAAAGAAATATCTTCGATAACATGGGAAAAATTATATTCCAAGTCAGTTAAAGTTGCACATGAGGTTCATAAACTTTCACTTAAGAATAGTGATACGGTGGTGTTACTATATAAAGATGGAGAAGTGTGTGAATTTGCAGTTGCGATGTTTGGTTGCTTCATGGGAGGAGTAACAGCCATTCCAATTCATCAAGACATTTCGTTGCACGAGGTGATAGATATAATTAATTTAACATCAACTAAGTTGGTATTGTATTCTGATACAGTGGCAAAGGAGTTAGATAAATTAAATACGACAGGACAAAAAATTGTATGGCCTCCTAAGTTGATACGCTGGAAGACAACAGATTTTGGTTCGGCAAAAAAATCAGACTTAGCCAGCTGGACAAATAAAATAGAACAACAGCAACAAGCACCTCGCGATACTAAGTCAGATTTAGCATACGTTGAATTTTCAAGGTCACCTGTGGGTGAATTAAGAGGAATAGCATTAAGTCATAGAACTGTCGTACATCAAATGAATTGCCTTAATGCGACATTACTGAGTTTGCCTGATTCAGGTGGAGATCTTCAAAGAAGTCATAGTGATTTTAGAGGAAATAGAAAAGTTGTTTTAGCAACCTTGGATATAAGGTTTTCTATTGGATTGATTTTAGGTATATTATTCACAGTCTATTCTGGTAATATGCTCGTTTGGGTTCCTCAAAAAGTTATGGAAGTTCAAGGTTTATATGCGAATATAATATCAAAATGCCGTGCATCATTGTTATTAGCCGATTACCTTGGGTTGAAAAGAGTTACATATGATTATCAACAATCGCCCAATTTGACAAGGTACTATTCAAAAACTCAAAAGGTTGATTTTTCATCTGTGAAATGGGTGCTAGTCAATGCGTTAACCATTGACGGCGAATTTATTGAAATTTTGGCTCAAAGATATTTGAGGCCTCTAGGCTGCCAGGAACCAGAGAATGCGATTATTCCAATGTTGACTTTGAGTGAGTATGGTGGGATGGTTATCTCATTAAGAGATTGGTTAGGAGATAAGGAAAAATTAGGCATTGAAAGCGATGGGGACGAATCACCACCAAGCGATATATCAGCTGTTTCGATAGATAAGGAAGCATTGTCTAGAAATATAGTTAAGGTTGTCGATACAGCTCCCTCCTCGTCGGACGAGAACCCTGCAGATACTTTAAGAATTGATGCTTTTGGATTTCCATTACCTGACGCAACTTTGGCTGTTGTAAACCCAGAACTGTCGTTATTGGTCTGTAAAGGTGAGTTGGGAGAAATTTGGATAGACAGTCCCTGTCTTTCCGGTGGGTTTTATGGTTTGCGAAAGGAATCGAAGCTGATATTCCATGCGAAATGCCGTGATGCCAATGGGGTGCTTGAGATGGATTTTTTGCGGACAGGTCTCTTAGGATTTACGTATAATGGTAAGATATATGTATTAGGGTTATATGAAGACAGAATTCGTCACAGAGTAAGCTGGATTGACCAGAAGTTATACCATAGGCTAAAGAAAAACTTGAATATAGGGAATGGTTTCAGATATCATTATTCATCACATTTATTAGCTACGTTGGCCAGTGAGGTCCGGAATGTTTACGATTGTACTATTTTTGACGTGTTTATAGGCAACGAGTATTTACCAGTTGCAATTATTGAAGCAGAAGTCATTAGAAAAAATAATGACGATTCTGGCAATAATGATAATGCCGTAACTGGAGGAGGAAAGGCTCAAAATAACTCCGGCGATAGCAGTCAGACAACATCCGCAGTCCCGTTGAATGAACCAGTCTTGAATTCTATTGCCCAGAAATGTTTTGATACGTTGTACAAGCATCATCTATTAAGATTATATTGTGTGCTAGTTGTAGATTGTGATACATTACCTAAAATTATGAGAAGTGGTGGTAGAGAGATAGCAAATATGTTATGTAAGAAGAAGTTTTTGGAAGGTTCATTAATGGCAGAATACGTTAAATTCTTTGTTAGTAAATCTATAAGTATGATTCCTCATGGTGAAGATGTGATTGGTGGTATTTGGTCTCCGTATGTTTCGAGGTTAAGAAACTCTGCGCTAAAAGAATTCCCGAGTCAATTTTCTGCCATTGATTATCGTGATAAATCGATTGATGATAAGACTGGTGCACCATTGACTGATTTTAAGTCAATCATTGATATTTTGAAATTCAGAGTAGCAAGTGCCGGTGATGCTGTTGCATTCCAAAGTATTGATAATAGTGGTAAATCTGCTTCGAAACCTTTAACGTGGAAGAAGTTTGAACATAGGGTATACGCAGTATGTAGTTATTTGATTGATAAACTCTCTATTAAACCTGGAAAATACATCATTTTAATGTATTCACTATCAGATGAGTTTGTTATTGCTGTTTATGCTTGTTTAATATGTGGTATAATTCCGATTTCCATGTTGCCTTTTGATTCTAATAGAATTGGGGAAGACTTTCCGGCATTTGTTGGTGTTCTAAAAGATTTTGATGTTCATGAAATCTTTGTCAATGAAGAGGTTGAAAAGTTTTTGAAGAATGGACCAGTCGCGGATGCGTTAAAGAAGATGAATAATAAAAAGTCAAGAATTCATAAAATCAAGAATACAGGTAAGTTGACAAAAGTTTCGAACATCGCATCCTTAAATTCTAAGATCAGAAAAAACCAAGGGGAAGTCAATTTTCGTGACGATAGAACTATTGCAATGGTATGGTTAAATTTTACATCCGACCATTATAGAGTGGGCACAACCTTGAGTCATAAGAACATTATTGGAATTTGCAAGGTATTTAAAGAAACCTGTAACCTAACATCGAAATCTTCTATTGTTGGATGTGTTCGTCATTCATCTGGAATTGGGTTTGTGCAGGCTGTATTATTAGGGGTATTCTTAGGAACTACGACGTATTTAGGTTCACCTGTTACATTTGCCGAAAATCCATTGGCATTTTTTCATTCCTTGGCACGTTGCAAAGTTAAGGATGTATTCGTGACAGAACAAATGTTGAAGTATGCGGCAATAAAATTCACACCTAAAGGTTTTAATTTAGCTAATTTAAAAAATATGATGATAAGTACCGAAGGAAGAGTTGAAATCGATTTATTAAGAAAAATCGCAAAAGTTTTTCAACCTACAAAATTAAGTGCAGCTGCTATGTCATCAGTGTACACGCATTGTTTCAATCCTATTATTTCTACGAGATCATATATGACGGTTGCTCCTGTTGATTTATACTTAGACCCAATTGCTTTAAGACAAGGATACATTTCCGCGGTTAACCAAGTTGACGTCCCTAACGCTTTGCATATACAAGATTCAGGTATGGTACCAGTTTGTACAGAAATTGCTATTGTTAATCCTGAAAATAATATGATCTGTAAGGATGGTGAATTTGGTGAAATATGGGTATGCTCAGAAGCTAACCTTACTTCTTTCACAAATGGACCAAATGGACCTAAGGATAATTTTGCCAAGCAGCAATTTATAGGTAAAATTGAAGACGGTAATCCTGAAATGACTTACTTGAGAACCGGCGATCTAGGCTTTTTGCATCATATTTCAATCACAAAGAATAAGACTAATGACAATGCCAATCAACCAGATGATGCCTCGTTCCAACCACTCTTTGTTCTAGGAAAAATTGCCGACACATTCGAAGTAATGGGGTTACACCATTTCCCGATTGATATCGAAAATACTATTGAATCTTGTCATGTTGATATTTTCAAGAATGGTTCTTGTATTTTCAAGTGTGCTGAATATACCATTGTAGTGTGTGAATCAAGAAGAACACGGAATTTTGCATCGTTAATCCCATTGATTGTAAATACGGTCCTAAGCAAACATCATGTTGTGGTTGATATTGTTGCATTTATGAGGAAAGGTGAATTTCCGATTTCAAGATTGGGTACGAAACAAAGAGCTAGAATAATTGATGCGTGGGTCCAGGGTATACTTCCTGTAACGGCCCTGTATGGGGTCAACAATGGAGAAAGCAATATGACTAAGCTTGTCAAAGAAATAGATACTGTTGCAAGAGACCACCCGATTACAGGTTTGAAAAACCCGGCTCTTTCCTTCTACGATCTTGATTTAGTTGATGAATATGAGGATATTTTTGACGGTAATCAACATGGCTTGTCTCTTAATGATGGTACATTTGACATTGTTGACAAAAGAAAAGCAGTATTTTCCATGTCGAATAATAGTTCAGTTTCTGATGAATCGTAACCGATCCATAGATGAGCTCTTATCTATACTTTTATATCTTAAATTATGTCCATTAATGAATTTTATTTATTACAAGTGGTCGTGTAGAAATGTTCAATCAAAATTAAATTTTGACTAGAAAAAGCTGTACTTCATCAGATTGATAGACATAAACTACACCTAAAAGACAATCATGTCCTACCAGAAAAAAAGGCCGTTCAGTCCGAACACCATAGAAACAGACAATGAAGGCGGATTTGGAATCTCTAAATTGCTTAGTTTTTTCAAGCCTAAATCGTCTCAGCAACAATACAAACAACAAAAACAAAGACCAAACCAAATACCATCTACAGGTGAACATAATTTAGTAAATATAGAGACTGATCCGTTGGTAAATAACTTTTCATCAACTAAAAAAAGAGCATTATCAATTCAATCACTCCAGAACAGTGGTGTTCCACGATCATCTACTTTAAATTCTAAGCTTGGCACGTACACAAATTATTATGATACATTAAAAAACGAGAGCGAAGTATTAGATAATGACTTAGAAAGAAGGCTGAGTGCAGAGTATGGTAAGGATATAGTTAAACAAAGTGTTTTACCAACAAGCAAACCACAATCACAAGAGAGAGATGACACACCAATGTCAGATTTAATGAAACCTAGGCCATCAATTTTACCAGACACTAATAATGTAGGAGGTCAGGAAGATATGCCAATTATTATTGAACACGAATTTGCTCCATTATACAAGGACAGCGATGGAAATCTTGTTAGACCACCATTTCTTAACTTAAATCCGAGAGAAAGATATCATGTTTTACAATTGAAGAAATCTATTCAAGCATCTGAATCTTTACAGAATAGAATAAAATACATGATCAATCCTAATGAAACTCATTCAAAGCCATTAAAGAATACAAATAGCGTTGAAACATCTACGCAGACTCATGGTCAAGATTATTTAGAAAATTCATTAAACTTTTCCAACTTGAAGAAAAGATTACTGATGAAAAAAGAACGTAATAAGAATAAAAGAGCGAGCAACTCTAGAGGATACTTTATTGGAGAATTTGAATACGATGATATTGAAAATAATAATAAAAAGTCTAAGGATAAATTACATGGGTATCTTGGAGATATAAGTAAACCTCAGTTTAATAAAAATACTGATACGAAAAAGAATGGTACGTCTATCACAATACAACCTCGTAAAGACGAGAACCAAATTTTCAATCGATTTAGTAATCAAAATATTAAATCTACAGACAATAGATTTGGACTTGATGATTCTCTTTTGAAAAATGAAAACGTCAATGTTTCCTTGGATTCGGACTATGTTGCTAAATCGGAAAAGATAACCAATATAATTAAATTGAAAACGGATAATACAAATAAAACCAAAGAACAAGAATCGGTTCAACCAAGCTCCGGATTTAAATTTTCGATTAATTCAAATGACATAAATTCAATTATTAATAAGAAGCAAGAAGATGATAGATTGATAAGCAAATCTAGCGAACTTTTAACTAATGATGATTCAAAGATAAGTGATGTGAAACCATCGTTTTCGTTCTGTACCTCAGCAGAAAAGAAAGATAATACTAATGAATTGCTTGCTTCCACAGAAAAGAAAGATAATAATAATGAATTGCTTGCTTCCACAGAAAAGAAAGATAATAATAATAAGCCTGCATTTTCTTTTGGTTCTAATAAACCAGAATTCACATTTGGTGCACGTACGTATGAAGATGAATCATCTGAACCAATTTCGAAACGTGGTAAGACTACGGAAAAGAAAGAAGAAGCTAAACCTACCTTTTCATTTGGGAAACCCACTGAGAATAAAAATGATTTAACGAAACCAACTTTCTCTCTTGGTGCTTCTGTAGAGAAACAGAATGATACAGGCAAACCAAAGTTTACATTCGGTAAACCAGTAGAACATAAGGATAGCGATAGACCGGCACTTTCATTTGGGAGTTCGACTGAAAAGAAGGATGATTCAAATAAACCATCCTTTTCTTTTGGAACTGCGTCCGAGAAAATAGACAATACTGATAAACCAAAGCTTTCGTTTGGAGTAACCTCTGATAAGAAAGACGACATACCGAAACCGTCTTTACCGTTTGGAACTTCAGCTGAAAAGAAGGATGAAACGGTTAAACCCTCCATCACTTTCGGAGCTAGTGGTGATAAGGAAGATGATGCAATTAAGCCTGCATTTGCATTTGGAGCATCTGCTGAAAAGAAGGACGAAGCGGTTGAACCATCGTTCACCTTCGGAGCTGATGGTGAGAAGAAGGACGATAAAGTTAAGCCGGCATTTGGATTTGGAGCTTCTACTGAAAAGAAAGACGAGACGGCTAAACCATCGTTCACTTTCGGAGCTTCAGCAGAGAAGAAGGATGATGCGGCCAAGCCATCTTTTACGTTCAGCGCTGGTACTGAAAAGAAACAAGACATTCATAAACCAGCTTTTACGTTTGCCGCATCCAATGAAAAAAAGGAAACGACACCATCATTTTCGTTTGGTGAGAAGCCAAGTAGTGCTGCGTTTGGGGGTTCTTCGAAATTTGGTGCCGTTGGTCAAAATAACGATTCTACACAGAAGCCCTTCGAGAAACCTCCAGTAAAGATTGGAAGTGGTACTGCTACACCAAACTTCAGTTTTGGTGGAAGTAAGGAAACGACGCCCAAACCAAACTTTTCGTTTGCAAGTGGCACGGGTGCATCTAATATGGCCCCGAACAATAATGCTACCGCGGCGAATAATCTATTCAATTTTACTGGTACTGTGAGCAAGGAAGGAACTCCAGATCCTGCTTCTATATTCGGGGGTGCCACAAGTAATTTGAAACCCAACGATTTGAATAATAGCATGAATGGTTTGAACAAATCAGCTGAATCATCTCCATTCGGATTTAATACACAAAAGAATACGGCAGATTTTAAGTTTGCAAATGGTATCCAGCCGCAATTCAATTCTGGACTTTCTAATACTGATATGAATTCACAGAACTTCAGCCAGTCATCAGTCATGACCCCTCCGACATTATCAACAACCCCTCCTATTATTAAGAGCAGTCGGAAAATTGCCCAAATGAGACTGAGAAGAAGATAATTATTGTGATTCATGTGACTTCTATTTATCAATATAATTCATATGCGATCTGGATATTTACGTGAATAAACCCCGATCATACTTCATTTATAGATTTATAATTGTATTGTATTATAACTGAACTGTATCCCTATATATTAATATAAGGACATATTTTCCTTAAAGACTAAGTAGAACTCTAAATCGTGAAAAAAATTGACAGGTTTTTTTTGAAGATTGAGTAATAAGTCCGACTTTTGAGAACTCCATTTGGAGATTAACAGGTATAAATTGAATTCGTCAAGATATATAAGTAAAATCTAACATGTCAGCTAACGAGAACGTTAAGTTTAGACCAGGAAGAATACAAACCATTAATGCTGAACAAGAAATTGTTTTGAAGCAGGTTTGGGCGCACCTTTTGAAATACTGGGGTTATGAAGTAAATATTTCCAGCGAAGATATTAAATTTAAGGAGAGCTTTGTTCCATCAAGTAGTTCAATTGAGTACGGACTTAGAACGGGAGAAGTCGGATTATCGAACGCATCAGTCCAGACGAATACGAGAGGATCACTCAATTCCAATGCATCGCTCAAGAGCAGTGGCACCAAGAAGAAGGGTTTTTTTGAAATGAGACAGGCGCCACCACCAGTGCTTTCTCCAGATTCAAAGAGAATGTTGGATATAAAGAGGTGTTCCACAACGGAGGGTTATTCTCGGGTTGATGAAGTGTCAGAGGAATTCAAGTATATCTATTATAATCACTATAAACAAGGATATGAAATGGACGATGAATCTGAAGACGATGTGTCGGATATGGATTCAATAGATACTTTCATTACCGCGTCTACATCTATCACTGATCCCGGGTCATGCGAATTGGTTCAGGGCGTTGAAAAACAAGATATTGGTATTCAATCATCAGAACCGACCCTAAGGTCATTCAAAGTTAATACCCAGACAAAACTTATGCCTTGTCTTGCTAAGTATAAGCCTGAAGATTTGCATAACTCTTTGATCGGATACTCTAAAAACGATCATTTAGACAATTTTGTGTTGAGGTTCGTTAGAGCAAGGAAGTTCAAATACGATGATGCAATATATATGTTATCGAAATCATTGGATTGGAGATACAACACTTTTGAAGTAAGTAAATACGCCATGGAAGGTGATGCACCATATTATTTTAATGGTACTAATAAAGGATTTATAAAGAACTTTACTATTGGTAAATGCTACTCTAGAGGCGTGGATAAAGAAAAGAATCCGATAGTTTTATTCAAGTCACGATTAAACTACTCTTCCGATTCTTCTTTGGAAGGAACACAGAGATATGCTCTTGTGATTATCGAATGGAGTATGTTAAATTTAAAGGATATTAGTGAATCCAGAGATCAATGTTCAATTGTTTTTGACATGACTGATTTCTCATTGAAGAACAACGACTTGCCTGCCATTAAGTTTTTGGCAGAGATTTTTGAAGCTCATTATCCTGAGATCTTGGGTTCTATTTTGATTCACAATGCGCCTTGGATCTTTTCTACCATTTGGAACCTCATAAAAAACTGGCTTGATCCAGTTGTTGCATCCAAAATTCATTTCACCAAGAATATCAGCGATTTGAACAAATTTATCGATAGCGATAATCTTCCTGCGTCGATAGGTGGAAATGATCCATATGCTGGCGAATATCCTGAACCAGAGGCAGAAGACATCCATCCTCCAAAACAAAAAGATGCACTCTATCATAAAATGAAGAAGGAAAGGAATGAAAACTTTGTTAAATTCTTAGAGACCACTAAGAGATGGATAGAGTCTACGAATCCCGATGTCAGTGCCAGATACTTGCAAGATAAAATTGACATTGGTACTAGGATGGCTCAATTATATGTTGATTTAGATCCATACGTGAGAAACCCAGGGATATACGATAGAAACGGATCCCTTGACTTAAGCATTTAAATTTTCATTTCATCATTCAACCTGATTTACTTTTATGAAATTACTATTTTATTGTCTTATTATTGTGTGTCAGAATTTCATGTATTGGAATATTACCACCGTACTTTGTAGTATTTAACGTTTAGTTAAGATTAGTATTCGACTTAAACTAATGGTCAATTTTGTATAGAGAGTTTCGGGGATTTCATTGATATTAACGTTTGTTATGTCGTATAATAGCATGGAAGCTGATTACTCTTGTAACCTTTTTACCAGATCAGTAAAACGCTAAACCAGGTAGCACAGTATACCACACTATTAAACATTGAATCTAATACATTTGTATGCCCATGATCTTTATAGTTCATCTGGATTAATGTATTTTAAAAACAAGAACTACTAATTCATTGAGATTGAGAACAAAAATCCGAAAATGAATTTATCAGATAAGTAATGAAAATATAAATATTTTATTCGCTTTCTGTCATAATATTGTATATTTGGACATATAATCATGTCACGCCGTTCGGGTAGATCTAAAGCGTATTCTGATCAATCGGAATTAAACTCAGAATTTCCGGAAGATGATGAAATTAATAATTATGAAGCAGGGGCAGAAGATGACGTCGATGAAGAACAAGAAGTAACGAGATGTATTTGCGGACAAGATGAGGTAAATACAAGAGGTATCAATCCTCAACTACATGCTTTATTATGGAAAGAATATCAAATAAAAATCGATAATGGATTATTTATCCAATGTGATAAGTGTTCTGTCTGGCAGCATGGATACTGTGTGGGATTATTCATAAACGAGGATGTCCCTGAAAAGTATTGGTGTGAGATATGTAAACCAGACTTACATATATTCATATATGATAATAATGAGACTGCGAGATCTTTATACAAGCCTGCCAATGATAAACGTAAGAAGCTATTGCTTGAAAATAGTATCAACCAAGAAAACAATAATAAACGAAATAAGGCTAAACGTCAAGCACAATCTAATTCTTCTCCACTATCCGCAAATGAGAACAATAAACATCCACGAAAGGAGCGTAGACATTACGATGAAAGTTATGACGAACAATTGCAACAAGCGTTGAGAGAAAGTGCTAAGGAAAGTGGCATAGCGTACGACGCTAAGAACAAAAATAAACGTAAAAAGAATGGAGACTCTAGTGATACAAACAAAAAACTCAAACATGAATTCAACCACGAGCAAGTGCGATTAAATGCGGAAGATAATGAAGTGAATAATGAAGAAAAGGAAGACTCGAAATTGAAAAAACTGAAGATAAAGCCTAAAAGTTCGAAACCTAAAAATGTGAAGAACAAAACCAATGACAATAGTTCGACCGGGTCAATTACGAAGGAAGAATTAATAAATCAAGCATCAAAACCTCGATATGTAAACGAAAAATCGTCAATTTATGAATTAAGAAAGAGAACTGGGGCTATTTTAGAATGGTTAGGTATATCGCAACTAGAATTAGAGGAAGAAAAACTCAACAAAATTGAATTATTTAGTTACAAGGATAAAATTGACTTAAACCAACAACAAATTGATCAGGACAATAATAAAGTTATAGATAACTTTAATGAAAACCTACATCTTATGGAAAAGTTAACTGAACAAATATTAAATTGGGAACAACAGTTTGGTAAATATGCTCCATAGAAATAGAACTAAATATTATTTATAAAATATCTCTTAATTGTTTAGTTCTCAATCCATGATCTGTCGCAGTAGGTTGATTCGTGTGGATCTCATTGATATCATCATACATATTATTTAACCACTGCTCACTATTTAAAATAGTATCACTACCGATAATCAAATTAATCTTATTATTTGACGAACTTAAGTCATGAATCAATCTCGATTCTTCGTACGTCACACCACCTTTTATATAGATAATAACATCTTGAACCGAATCCCCAACATTCCCGTATTGCTTATCAACTATATCAGGTACTAATGTAGATAAATGAAACTGATTCGAATGATTATGGTTCTGGTTTATTAATTCATTTAATAGTTCATTTAATTTCGGGATATATTGCATATATATATTGTTGGTGGTATTTTTATTAGATGAATTATTGAACAACAGATTAATACTTATCTTTTTATTGTTAAATATTTTACCAATATTATTACTATTGTTATCATTGGTTGATATTGGTGATTTATTACATTGTTTATTAAAGTTTTTCATCAAGGATATTTGTGAAACCGTTGGTAATGGGTTGGTAATAACAGGATCATGAAATTTGTTCAAAAATGATGCTAGATCATTATTGTTTTGATTGAATTTGACAGAATATAATAAGACCAATTTTATTTTGTTTTCAGTGGAAACCGTTGGCTTGTCTAAAATTTGTAATAATCGAGTTTTAATAACATTGTGGCTTTCTAAATTACAGATTATCGTCTGTTGTAATTCACTAACTTCCCAAAGGTTATGACCGGAAATTTGGTTATCTAACTCACTAATTAAGTTCAAGTGCTTCAATATATTGTTCAGGAGTTTTTTAAATTCAGGAAATTTTGTTAATACCTTCTTCAACTCAGAAAGATTTTGGGTTTTCAAGTTTTCGATAGATGACTGCTTTGTTTGTTTCTTGTATTCTTCAACATACACTTGAAATTTATCAGTCAAGTCACCATAATTCAAATACATCGATTGTTTAAAAAAAGCATCTTGTGATTCAGATAGGATTATTGGTTCTTTGGAATCTAACAATTCTACCATATTTTTATTGACCCCAATTAGTTCATGTATCATCGATTGATAGGTCCAAGGAAGGATTAACGGAGTTATTGGATCATTTTTGCGGTCAAGTAATAATAATATAGGTGGAATATCAGAACTCTTATTTAAATCTTCGAATAGATTATTATTCGAATTCGAATTGATGTTATACAATATTTCTGAACTCAATCTCTTCAATTCAATGGAATTGGACTCATATTTGATTATTGGGCATTTCTTTAACGATAACAACAAACTAGATAAACTATTTGATTCCTCGATAATATTATTTTCTCCGATGGATATGTTGATAGTGAACAAATTACTGTTCACAATTAAATAATCTTGAAATATTTCAAGTACCAGATCTATTGCTTCAAATTCGTCTGCTTCTGCTAGCCCTTCCAACTGGTTCTTGTTTAAAGTGTTGTTGGTAAACAAGTCATATTTGTTGAAATGGGGATTCTTTATTTCCTTAATTAAGTTTCTTATGGAATTCGCTGTAGGTTTGATATAAACAATGCAATTAAGATGCTTCATGACATTTAAGGTGCTTTGATTCTCAATTAATTCGACAAGAACGATATCGTTTTGAAGTAGTTGTGATTGAGTGTATGACATAGATATAATGGGGGTTGTATGCTTATCCACCAAAAGCACCCGTGCTTTGATTCCTGTCGATTGATGGGTACCCCTAGTTTCAAACAACTTATTGAAGTATGTTTCACTTACTTTTGATAGATTCAATGTCATTTTACTCACTAAATTATAAAGAATTACCATTCATGGGACACTTTTAATTAATGAATTGACTTATTCTACTATACTGTATATAAAAATTATGTAGAAAGCTCTATATTTATCGTATCTAACTAAATAAATTATAAATGGGCATGATCCTCATGTTGTTTAGAGTAATAGAAATTTGAAAGAGGTTCGACTGGTCTAGGGATATCACCGGTAGGGTATGTTGATTTGAATTCATCAACATTTGCAATTAGCTTACCCGAAGAGTACTTGGAAGGTACAGGTGAACTGAGCTCTCTCTTCACAGTTTCGAGTAAATCAGATTTCAAATGATCAATATCAGCAATATTGTTTTCTTTCTTGTCTGCAATTGCCATCGCCAATTCACCGACAAGATTGTTAACATCATTAGCATTTGCTTCAATAAGGGGATCTGATATATCTGAATCGACACTAAAATCATTACGGTAAATAAAATTATTGATTGAACAGTGTAATAACTTCTGCTTTTCAAGATCGGGGACACTAGGAGATTTTAAATGAACAATAATTCTTGAAGATTTAGACTCCATGAAAACATAGTCATTGTAAAATTTGATAAACTCATCCTTTGTAATAGTTTGAAGGATCTTGACATGTTTTTCTTTCTCTTGGAAATCATAATATCCATTGATAATAGAGTTCCAAAACTTGCTGACTTCCTCATTTAAGTTTTTCAATTTTGTTAACTTTTTATCTTTCAATGCTTGTTTAAACTTAGCAAAGTTCTCGTTTGTAAGATCATTCTTCACGAATTTGTCGAAATGATTTAAAAATTCCTCAATTCTGTATTCAAGATATTCCGAAGATCTCTCTGATTGTACAAGAATCCTAAATCCTAGAGTTGTTCTAGTCAACCTAGTACCTGAAAAAACAACGTAACCTAATTGTTCCTTTGTTCTTAATTGGTTAAAACAAGGTTCGTGAATAACAGTCCCTAATAAATCTGTTAAAACTCTTAAACGAACATCGTCAAACGAATCACTAATTTGGATAAAATATTCAATACATGAATTGATATTATTTTTATCCTCTAAGATCACCTCGTATCTCATCCTTTCATTTTGTGGAACGATATGACTTTTAAGTTTTACAATTTCATTAATTTCTTCCTGAGTCTCACGAATTGCATTGAATTTATTGAAATAGTTTTGAACTGTTCTAGAGATTTCATATGCCTTGGTATCATTGAAATTACCATGAATCAATACTTCTCCAAACACACCTTGCTCCCAAACTTTCTCAGTTGAAAATTCAACAAGTTCATCAAAATTAATCTTTTTATTCAAGGTATCAATTTTAACATCGTAAGGGTAAGTCTTATCATTGAGTAATGTTAAGAAATGTGTACCAATTTGTGAATAGGGAACTTCGTATCCAAAATTCTTAAACTCTTGGTTCAATTTAAATTTGAAAACTTCAAATCTGTCTTGCTTAGGTTCGAAACTAATTAATTTTTCTAGAATTTGCTCTAACAAAACAGGCAATTTATCGTTATAACCACTAACCCTCATTAATAAGCCATCACGCCAGTGATGAATAGAAAATGATATACCGACTAACGATGCATAGTAAACGATCTCATTTAATTCATCATCAATTAACTGACCAAGAAGCATAGTGTAAATGGATGCTTTACACGATGTATTTGCATTTGGTAAGTGTAATACGATTTCGATAGTTCCTTTGGGAATTTGAAATTGGTCATCTTGTTTGTACCAAACTTGAAATTTATTATTGTCCTCAATCAAATAAGGATGGGGTAAAGGGTCATTCAGTTTAGCTTTCGAAACAGAAAAATCTTTGGGTATAAAATCATTTGGAATAGGATAATGGAAATTACCATTGATTTTAACATTTTGGATTTCATTCTTAAAGTCATTTGAAATGGTACCATAGGAATATTTGGTTCCATACCAATGTTCAGATTCATTTAAATCAGGTAATGATTGAGAGGTCAATAAAATACGGAAGTTATTTGGATGTAAAAATGAACCGTATTCTTTAATTTCTTGGCTTTTGAATTCTCTCATAATAGAAGAGCTTAATAAATATTGGGGTGGAATAAATGCACTTTCGGTAAATTTATAAAGAGAGCTACTCATTTTAGAGACTGTTTGAGCCGCTATTTGCTTTTGTTTGAATTTAAAATTAATAGTAGACATATTACTTAATTCTTCCCATAACCATAATTTCGGCTCTTCGTTCAAAATTAATTGTAAGTATTCAAAAACATTAACGACAATTGCTTCCCAGTTTTCTAAACCTTTTGGAGTTAAATCTAATTCGAGTACAAAGATAGAGTTTCCCTGGCAAACTTTCATATTTCCAGCAGATAGTTCATTAACCCAACCTTTCAGCTTCAAATAATACAAGATGGAGCCAGAACTTTCATGTCCTAATAAATGAGAGTAATAACTTGCAGGCTTGCTGTCCCAATTTGCTTCCTGATCACATGGGACCATAAAGCTTAATTCTAATTTATTGGTATCCATGATTGGTCTTGCCTTGATAATTTTACCTAAATTATCTGGATTATAAATCACTTCTCCCTTGTAGTCTGGTCTAGGCAACTCACTGTTAGGGACCTCCGAGAATTTTTCGACCGCCCATGATGTTAATGTGTCCAAATCTTCTTTCCCTAGGATGACCAAACTCATTAAATTAGAAGAATAATGGTTCTTATAAAAATCAAGCAATATGTCTCTCACATTCAAACCTTGGGTCGTTGGATCTTCATGCAAAGTCTTATAGTTTCCTGTGGAAAAACCATTATATGGGTGCTTAAGGTTACTTGTCAGCTTGTCCAACTGGTAAAATCTCCATAAATCATTCTGTAAATTCTTCTTATTCTCTGAGTCAACTGCTTTAATTTCACGGTCTTTACATGACTTGCTGAATAATGGACTGATGAAAAATTGGGAAAATCTGTCTAACGCCCCCTCCAAATAATCAGAACTTAACTCAAAGTAGTAATTTGTATGCTCTGCTGCTGTGTACGCGTTTGAATGTCCCGAATGCTTCGCGAGGTAGCTCGAATATTCGTTTTCCTCAGGGTATTTGTTGGTACCCATAAATAACAAATGCTCACAGAAATGTGCCAACCCCGGGACTTGATAGTTCTTGTCTGCAAATGATCCCACATTAACGTCCAAGGATGCCGCAGATTTGTCCGTCGATGGATCGTTTATTATAAGAACATGTAAATCATTCGAGTTCAACTTGACAAATCGGTACGAACGGTCGTCTAATATTGGTTTTTCAATATTAGAATTATCTGCCAATATGGTATATTTGTCACTTTGCATTTTTAGTTTTGCTGTACTTGAGTAAAATAGATTTTGAAAATTTATGACTGTCTTATAATTAATGATTCGAGATAAGCCTTTGGCTGAATACATCAACAAAACCAGAAAAGCAAAGAATTTAATAAAAAGGTTCATATGCCTATACTCACTTTGACTTTGACTTTGATGGTTATTCGGAATTATTATGCCGTTGCGTGTATTAACCGCGATTTACGATTATATAGAAGTTTTATGAATTATACAATTATTAGGGTCAAAAACGTAATATATCAGTAATGACGAGAAGCGGATGCAACCAGAGCTATTGTTGAAGAGAATCGACCACTTTTTGGAGGTTTTCTAGGAAACTACTCACTAGATACTCGACACTATCTAGTTTTGTGAGCGCACTCACTAGAACCGGGTCTGGAGAAGAAACCTCGATCTTTTTGACAATCATCACGACCATGTTATTGTAGGTGACACACTTTGTAATGTAGTCGATGGGATCATGCTTTGGTTTCAACAGAATGTGGTTCCACACATTGTTGACGAAGTTGGATTGCGAATGCAGCCCCTCAGGGGTGGTGGACGAAGACTTGTGGATTTTCTGTTCGATGTCGGCCATGTTGAGCGGCTGCGTCACCTGGGGAGTCAGAGCACGGCTGGCGTGCGAGCTGGGCAACTTCATTTCGTCCCTGAGCTTGTCAATATACGACATTCCGTGGGTATCGATGTCGGACCATGGCTTTTCTTGCACCCGGTGCAAGTACTTGAGGTCGACACACACTTCGGCCTGGCTGATGTACAAGTCAACGGCGATGTTGGACGTTAACATGGGACTGAACACCGCTCCCTGAATGACGTTTAACGGGAACACTAGCCCTGGATCCGTGGGCAATTGCAAACTGCTTTTCGCAATTTGGATTTCGTTGAGCATCTGGTGAAACACCGCGATGAGCTTGGTGTGCTGCTGATCGCAGTTATCTTCGAACGCCTCCGTCGACGCTTTCTCGATGTGCTCCACCGCGGCATCGATTGACTTCTTCGCCGTGATGATCTGTTGAAGCAACACCGGCTTCTTGAGCGTCATTTTGTTGAGAATCTTGTTAAAATGACTCTCCTTTAACTGCACTGTCATCTGCGTGATATACGCCCCGTCCCGAATGATGATCCCTTTGAGTGCCTCCAGCTTCGTGGAAGACACTGGGAGCTTAATCCCAGGTCCACGTTCGACGTGATTCCGTGCGTCTGGATGCTGTGGCGAGTTATACAAGATGAGATTTGAACATATGCCTAAAGCTTCGATTATCTGGGGAAACTCGGGTGTGATCACCTTGGAAATGAGCCAATGCAATTCTTTATCAGCGTGATCTGTCTGTATCTCAGAAACAACATTTCGCATCTGTATATGGTCCACCTGCATCGTCTCTCAATATACCCGATTTCTATTATTATACCTGTGAATTATGTCCCATATACTATCAGTTTATCATATCGCACTATTTAAAATCCGACCTAATGTACCAAAATAACACAACCTGTAAAAAATGAAATTAAACTGCAAAGCAACATAACCTGCAAAAATGACCAAATTATCACCAAATTATTGTCAACAACACCTTTCCTATGAAAACAACTACATGTGCAGGAGCGTTGTTTATATTCACAACCTGTTAGATAGTTAATCAAGGTCTTAAAAGAGAATAAACAAAGAGAGTAATATGCTGGGACCTTCAACTTCGAGTGAAAGATCGACTGTCGCTACAAATAATCACCCCCATCATCCCCAACACCAACAAATTCACCCTCATCAGCATGAGCTTGCTAGACAGCCAGATTATAATCAGGCAGCAGTGGCTGTTGCTGCAGCATCGGGAATGATGCCACCCGTACCCCATCCAGATGATACGAACCAGTTTCATCCACACCAACACCACTACAATGCTGCGGCACACTTTCAGCAACAGCAAGCACAGGTGCAACAGGCACAACAAGCACAGTTGCAACAATACCAGTTGTTACAGCAGCAACAACAACAGCTTCAACAGCATCAGCAACAGATGCATCCTGCACACCACCAGATGACACCACAGCACCACATACAACCTCCGTTACAGCAACATGCGATGCACCAACAGCAGATGCACGAGCCGGTCGGACAACCAGTAGAACAGCATGACGGCGGAGAGTATGACAGTAGGCAATATCTCACGTCCAGGTTTATGGAGAACGAGATCATCAAGACGTTTCCTAGCAAACCCGAGTTAGTGAAGTTTGTGAAGAACGTTCTCAATGACGAGGAACTGTGTAAGATTGTGATCAATTCGTCGAAGCCAAAAGCGGTATATTTCCAGTGCGAGAGGTCTGGTTCGTTTAGAACGACAGTAAAGGACTCGGCCAAGAGACAGAGGGTTGCGTACACCAAAAGAAACAAATGTGGCTACAGGTTGGTGGCGAATTTATACCCACCAGAAAAGGACAAGAAGAGGGCGAAGAAACCTGAGGACGATGAGATTGACAAGGACATAGACGACAAACTCAACGAATTCCAGAACCAAAACCCCTTGGCCAACAACACCAACGAAATATGGATTTTGAGAATGATCCACCCGCAACACAACCATCCACCAGAGCCAAACGTGAATTCTAATAAGAAGAAGAGATCTAAGTACACCAGGACGTTGGTGGAGAAACCATTGAACAGGGGAAACTCTGATCCAGTAAATAATTTCAATCCAAACGATATGGTCGCCCAACAACACCAACACCAACACCAACACCAACAAGTTCATGTACCTCATCCACATGTGCACCCACACCACCACGATCCATCACACACACCATCTGTCCAGGACCCTGCGGTGATCGCTGCGATGGAAGCTACTCCAAACACAGACGCTGCTGAAGCTGCTGTTGCTGCTGCTGCTGCCATGCATCATCAACATCCTCCAGTGGATCCAAATATCGACCCAAATGTTGACCCAAGTGTTCGGGAACATGACCATTCCCATGGTACCTTACGTTAACATGGCTTAAGTCCTGCTTTGCCAGTTGTGACGTTTGAATTTTCCAATTTTTTTTACAGTGTTTTTCAGTTTATATTTTATGTTTGACTATACTTATAACGGTATGTTTGCTACTTCAGTATATACTACAGTGTTTAACTTTTGTTAATAATATTCGTTCTTTTGTTTTAAAGATTTCTGGTATATAATTCTTAGTTGCTTTAATGAATTTATATTTTTGGTATCTAAGTTAAAAATTCTTATCGCAAAATCCTTAAATATAATTATTTGAAGCAAAGTACCGGCCATTAGGGTAATTGCTCAATTGTGATACTATAAGCTTGTTGAAATAACGCATTATAAATAGCCTGGTACATATTGTATCATTTAATTCTATGGATTCAAGCGTAGACATGCCAGAAACACCATGTCCTGTTAACGATGACCCTCATGCATTAACCCGTTCAACACCAACTATTCGCTCAATATCACCATTAACAAGAGATCCGTTGGAGCAAAATGAAAGAAATTCCGATTCAATAGATGTTTCGTATTCGTCAATAGAATCGTCGCTGAATGGATCTCCAAGAAATTATACTGAAGATAATGCATTTGGAGATGGCGAAGATGATGAACGACAACCACTTTTGGTTGTTCGTAGCAGTGAGCCAGTTGACGAAATTGCTAAGGATTATGTTAGTTACAAAAATAATAAGGCATTTGTTTATACGTTATTGGTTCTCTTGGGGCTTACTTTTTTTTTTTATTTAACATTTCAACAACTGGATAGTCTAGTGGTACAGGCGATTGACACAAATTTCCAAAGTATCTCGGTAATGGAATTGAATAACGATGGGATCAATTGCCACGTCGTTGGATTCGTATCAATGCATTATGGTAATATCAATAACTATTTCTATAGGTTTTTCATGAAGTTTGCATCCGTTATCATTGGAAGTGTTATAATTATACCAAACGATGCTGTGAAATTGTATGCAACATCACAGGGAAGGAACGAGTCACTCCATGTTCTAAATATTTACCCCCCAAACGTTCAAGTTGATATAGCAAATGATGCTTTAACAGAAATTGACTTTATAAGCAAAACAGAATTGATGAAAGAGAATATAGCAGAGCTCCTCAACAACCTAGAGAATACTAATGATGAGGAGATTGTTGTGAAACTAACCGGTGTATTAGATTCCACGATTGAATCAAAATTCTTCCAATATTCTACGAAAAATACTAGATTTCATATTGACTACAATTTGAATAAAACTGACTTGGTACCAACAATCATGCTTGAGAATTTAACTGTGCAACAGAATCTGGAAAATAATACAGAGATTGAGTTTTATAGTACCATTCGTATCGACAACAATTTCCCTATAAAGGCTAATTTAGCATCAATTGACTGGGATGTATCGATTGAAGATTGTAACAAAGAACTTGTCAAACTTGGTGAATGGAGGAGCTATAGTTTGTCTATACAGCCAGATTCACCCTTAATATTCGACATCAGTGGAAGGTTACTGGAAATTCCAGATAATTTACTACAATGTTGCAACAATAATATTACCATAATAAATAAGCTAGTTCAAGACTATTTGCTGGATAAACCAACCATAATTAATGTTAATGCATCCTACGACGAAAATAACAAAGAGAATTTGCCTAAGTGGTTATTATTTGTGTTAAATAAAGCAAAGTGTAAAGTACAGGTTAGTTTGCCTAGCCCCCAGGGCGATATTTCTGACAGTATTCAATCTTACGATATAGATTCGCTATTCCTTGAGGTATTGCTGTCAACGTCTCCTGGAAAACTTAACACTATCACGAGTTCTAATGTTTCAATGGTAAGTACTTTCCCAGGAATATTTAGTATTGAATTTGCAGTACCAAGGTTTCAAAATAGCGTACTATTGAGACAATACTCGAAGAGATTAATGAAAGGATGGTCGAATGCAGATAATGCCATAGTTTTACATAGATTTGATGATGATAATTTTCTACAATGGAATATAGGGGTGGACAATTTTGAAAGCGATGCTCTAGAACCAGCACTATTGGGAGAACTAGCAAGCAGTCTACTCAGCGGTCACGATATACTCGACTCGATATATGTCGATATGGTGCTTGATGCGGTGGAGGTGTCGATGCCGATTTTGAACACCACTTTAAAACATCTAGTGTTGCCAAGCGTCCAGTTGAACATTAAATCTGAATCGATCAACTCGCTTCCCGAAATTATCGACAGGCTCAACGTAACCATCAACAGCATTACCTACGTCGGTTCAACCAAGGAAGAACTAATCTTGATGGCCGACAGCACGTTGTTGAACCCCACAAAGATCTCGCTCGATGTTCCCGACGACACGATCTCGTTCGTACTTAAGCACAACGACACGATCATCGGCAATGTGAGCACGTCCGACCTATTGATTCCCCAGACCGGCGACTTTTTCGACTTCACCTTCACATTCCGATTGAACGCAACCACCACCCACGGGAAGCTCCTGTTGGAGTACCTCATCGGCGAGTTCATCTCGGGCTACGAAGACCTCACCTTGTCGGTGTATGGCACTACCGCGTCCGCATCCCGCAACAAGGGTCTCGCAGACTTCCTAGGCCGCATTGCTGTCGAAGACATCCGTGTGCCCAACATATCGTTCTCTCGCCACCGGCTGCAAAATCTCCCCCAGATCGCCGACCATCACCGGCAACACCAGTCGCCATTCCTAATCGACGCCACCATCCACATTTTTTCGTCCGAGTTGGAGTTCACCGTCTTCAATCCCCTCGATAACGCAGAAATCGTCGTCGAGATATTCGAGGCCCAGGCCTTCCACAACGACGCCAAGTTAGGCCATGTGCAACCCGACCAGCACTTGATCATCCTTCCAGGCATCTACAAGACCCCGCGCATACCATTTGCCATGGACGCTGGTATCGGCATGGACATCTTGCGCAAAGCCCTCAACGGGAACTTGCGCGTCCAGGTCCTAGCTATATTCAAGGCAAACATCGGTGAGTTTGACCTACTGCTACTATATGAGGGTAGTAATCTTAGTGCCGCGATCCGGTGGTAGTCGCAAGCTGACGTAATCTTGCTCGCAACAAGTGTGGCATTATTATATAATACAGCCTGAAATGTTAAACATCCAACACCCACAAACTCCAAACACCACACATCTGAGGCGGGCCCATGTTTTTCAACCTGAGCAACCGTCATAGGGGAAGCGGCGTTCTAGAAACCCGCGAAAAGTTCTATGTCGTTTGTTTATATAACAATCGCACGTGCTTAGCCATCTTCAGAGCGATATGATTTCATCATCATATGACATCTCCGAAATTGTAATGGAAAAATGGTCTAGACCAATCGAACAACGCGACATTGTCGTACAAAATTTTCATTTTGGTGAGAAATGTCGTGTAAATAATTACTAAAAATAGCTTTATTTTGATTTATAGGGAACAACTGGACATAAATGTATTTAGAAAACATTGAATTTATTCATTCTTTTATACAAACGATTGATTAGGTCTCTTAGAATAGTCTATCGCTCATAAACCTGTCATGCCTTCATCCGTTTTAAAGATAACCACCTTAGTTGCTTTGGCCTCTTTCATTTCCACCACATTGGCCACTCCTCCAGCTTGTTTGTTAGCTTGTGTTGCTCAGGTCGAAAAAAAGTCAGATTGTAATGGATTAAATGATTTATCATGTATCTGCTCGAGTAAGGACGACGATGTCAAGAAGTGTTTAGACGATGTCTGTCCAGACGGAGATGCCAGCACTGCCAAGTCCGCTTTCAAGGAGTCTTGTAGCGGCCACTCGAGCTCCTCGTTGAACTCGGCTGCTTCGTCTATGCAAGCATCTTCTAGTGCTGCTAAGTCATCTAGTGCTGCTTCGTCGATGCAATCATCTTCTAGTGCTGCTAAGTCATCTAGTGCTGCTTCGTCGATGCAATCATCTTCTAGTGCTGCTAAGTCATCTAGTGCTGCTTCGTCGATGCAATCATCTTCTAGTGCTGCTAAGTCATCTAGTGCTGCTTCGTCGATGCAATCATCTTCTAGTGCTGCTAAGTCATCTAGTGCTGCTTCGTCGATGCAATCATCTTCTAGTGCTGCTAAGTCATCTAGTGCTGCTTCGTCGATGCAATCATCTTCTAGTGCTGCATCATCTGGTGCTACTAAGTCATCTGATGCTGCCTCTTCAGCCGCTGCCTCCACCTCGGAAGGCCATGCTGGTGAAGCTACTGATGCCTCAGTCTCGTCGCAAGGTGGCTCCGGTGAATCCACCACCTTGGCTGGTGTTGCCACCACGGCTTCGGGTATGTCCTCCGGTTCGAGTGCCCCAGCAGTTCCAACCCAATCAGAAGGTGGTGCTAACGTCCAAGGTCTCTCTGTCGGTGCCATCTTGGCTGGTTTAGCCGGTGCTGCTTTGTTATAAGCTACATAAAGTGATTTCTTTGTCTCGTATATCTTTAATTCGTTGATACCTTTTTTCCAAAATATATGCTTTAAATAAATGCCTTTGTAGTGTGTTGTTTTTTGTAGTGATATTTTGTTATCGGTCGATCTGCTCCGCGGCCTCATCCGACCAACTTCACTATCAAAAATACAACGAATCTATATAACTAAAGGAGATTATCGTTCTTCTAGCACGACATATGGCTTTATTGATAAAGGTCACAATCAGTTGAATACAAAGCAGACTTTTTACCTATTTTACCATATTATTCATTAGCGATGACTAACGAAGAACTTAAGATGGCTGCCATGAAGTCAATCCCGTACACCTTATACTATGGCACATTTGTACATACACCAAACTTGGGCGAGTTGAAGATTTGCATCAAGACTCTAGTTGGCGTGGACCAACTGGGAACAATCGACTTTATTCATGAGAATTTTGAACAGGATGTACAATCAGCCCTAGAATTTTTCATCGAAGACTACCAGAAACACGGAAACCGAATTGAACCAAAGGACTTGCATTATGTCGACATATCTGATGATGCTTCCAAATTCTTTTGCCCCGGGTTTGTTGATACCCACATACACGCTTCACAATACCCAAACGTTGGCATTGGGTTGGGATGTCCGTTATTGGATTGGTTGAAGAATTACACCTACAAGTTGGAAAACGGTTTTACTAATCCACATGACGAGAATTGTATGGAATTTGCAAATGACGTCTACCGCAAGATCATTAAGAGAACTTTAGAAAACGGAACAACCTGTGCATCGTACTTTACAACCATCGACCCCCATACCACCATATTATTTGCTAGTTTGCTATTGGAACTTGGCCAAAGAGGATTTGTGGGAAAGGTGTGCATGGATACTAATGACGTCTTCGAAGATTACCAGGAAGACTATGAAACCTGTGTTAAATCGATGGATTTAATCATCTCATACTACGAAAATACCAACCCAAAGGGTGAAAACTTGATAAAACCCATTGTGACTCCCAGATTTGCTCCAGTTTGTTCTCTGGAATTATTGGAATATTTGGGTTCGTTATCGTCTTCTAAACAATTGCCAATACAAACCCATATCAGTGAAAATGACAACGAAATTGAATTAGTTGCAAAACTTTTCCCAGAGTTTGATAATTACGCTTCAGTCTACGACAACTTTAAATTGTTGAACTCCTCAACAATATTATCCCATGGGATTCATCTTGATGCTGATGAGAGAAAATTGATTAGGAACAAAAACTGTTCTATTTCTCATTGCCCTACATCAAATTCGTTTATTGCCAGTGGTGAGGCACCAGTCAAAAAGTATTTATACAGGGATGAAATCAATGTATCATTGGGTTCGGATGTTTCCGGTGGATATAGTCTGTCAATTTTGGAAGTGATTAAGCAATCAATTTTAGTATCGCATCATCTTTCAATAAAAATGAAACATGAATCAACTTTCGATCCAAAACTTACAATTGCAGACTCAATTTATATGGCAACACAAGCGGGTGCCAAGGCAGTAGGATTGGATACTTTGATCGGATCATTCGAGAAAGGGAAACGGTGGGATGCCCAATTAATTAATTTAAATTCTGTTGATTCCAATATCGATCTATTCCCATGTAACTTGCCTGATTTAAAGAGTATCACGGGAGATGCTGATACTAAAATTATGAATTTATTAGGAAAATGGATTTTTTGTGGTGATGATAGAAACTGTATCATGGTTTGGTGCAATGGAAGACTTGTCGTCAGCAAATAGAAAACTAATTTCTTTCTCTTTTGGTTCTGTGGTGCATTATTTTGTTCGTTTAGAACTATTCATAATTAAACACTATTGTGGACATAGTTAGTAAGAAAATTAACATGAAATTCAAATCAATGCAGGGCAATGACTGTTATTTATCTTAAAATTTGGGTGCAAATCCGCACAATGCAGAGTATCAATGCTATTTAATATTTAGTAGAAGAATTCAATTGTCTTACAAGTAAGAATCTGAATTCTTAATTCATAAATAATGTTTCTTAAAATCATAGCATGAGTGCATTTTTCAAGAAACTCCATGAAAATGCAATAATTGGGAATATAAACTTTCTTTTATATTGTTTTTGAAAGTTCAGAAAATATCAATGAGAGATATGCGCTAAATATTAAATAGCCCAGACGAATATACCTACAAGCGGGCGGCATGTAGATTGAAGCCACGAGAGTATGTAATTGAGGTGTCATTGGATATAAAGAATTCGTCTCATTTATCCTTTCGCTTGTAAAAGACTTTAATAAGTAATAAATAGGCAAGACATGAACGAACCATTTTTTAGAAAAGGCTATGTCAAGTACGAGACAAAGTAGATGTAGATTTTATTTCTACAATTCATCTGTGTAATTTTTCAAGGTAGGTGATATCCAGGCATTTTTACATGTATTTCAAAATAAGCTAAGAGTTTGTTACAGGGAATGCATATGGTACTGTCAATAAGAACGACCGCAACTACATGGCATATTGATAATTGTCAGTCTAATGATGAGTACCATAGATATAGTTCATCACGCTTTAAATGAATTATAGGCCGCGTTTAAAAAAATTGATGATAACATACAATATTAATAAAAATACACTTCTTTCAAACATTAAGATGACGGTGCCTGCATCTGATGGGTATAGAGGCACCAAAAGGCGAAATGGAGAAGAGGAAGATGAAGGTAAAATATTTAATCCTATGGTATGTTTCTTCCCGTATAGATCAATGACGAATCAAATACTAACAAAGATAGCGAGAACAAAGTGTATCCGAATATATGTCCCAAATGTTGGAGAGCAAACGAAAAAAGATGACACAGAAAGGTTCGGATGATGATTCTGGATCAGAGAGTGACTTCAGTAGTGATGAAGAACTTGAAAGTGAAGATCAGGTTGATAATTCTCCAGCCAAAGCTGGAGTAATTGAAAGGATTGTTCTAAAAAATTTCATGTGCCACGATTCTTTTGAATTAAGCTTAGGTCCCCAATTAAATTTTATTATTGGTAGAAACGGATCTGGTAAGAGTGCAATTTTAACTGGAATTTCCGTAGGTTTAGGCATGAAGGCCTCAGATACCAGCAGAGGTTCTTCTATTAAAAACTTAATCAAGGATGGTAAATCCACAGCTAGAGTGACGATAATATTTCGGAATGAAGGCATAGAAGCATATAAACCGGAAGAATACGGTTCTAAGATTATTATCGAAAGAAAGATACAAAGACAAGGATCAAACGGATATTTTATAAAGTCTGAAAATCTTAAAACTATTTCCACGAAAAAGTCTGTCCTAGAGGAAATTTTATACAAGTTTAATATAGCTATTGACAATCCGTTAGCATTTTTATCACAAGATAAAGCAAGGGAATTTTTAACACTGACTACCGATAAAGTTAAATATGATTATTTTATGGCTGGTTCCTTAATTAATGATATTATAGATAACTACAGAGTAATCAGTGGGAATATTGTTGAAGTGCAAAATAAACTAAAGCTTGCTAAGACTCACTTAGACGTGGCAACAAAAAATTATGAAGAATCTGCATCATTGTATAATAAATTTAAAAAATCTGATTCATTAAGAAAACAATTAGAGCTTATACATGGTAAAATATATTGGTATAATGTAACAGTTATAGAAAGAAAAATCCAAAAATATGAATATCAATTACAACAAGCTAATAAAGATATTGAAGTTATTGAAAAAAAATTTGAAGAAATCGAACAAAAATCTAATCAACGTGAAAGAACGGTGAAAGAGTTGGAAGAAAAAAATAATTCTATTTCTCAGGAAGTTATTAAATCACAAGAATCGTATCAAGAACTTAAGATGACATATCAACGGTTGAAAACAGGTATTAGTGAGATTATAAATGAAATTAAAAAAGGTGAAGAAGATATAACTGGATTTAATAATGACATCGAGAAATGTAGAACATTGATTACCAAAGAACAACGAAGGATTGATGAGATTAATGGCGGATCGAAAGAGAAACTTAACTATAGCTTAAATGAATTGAAAGGGAAACTTGAAAAATTATCTGAAGAGAGAGAGGAAGTTAGGGCAAAAATGAATGAATTTGGAAACTCTAACGATCCCGAATTGTTAAACTGCGAAAAAGAATTAAGGACTTCAAAGAATGCAATAAGTACACTTCAAGAGAAGAAATCAAGAATTTTAGCGACCCAGAGAGATAAATATTCGCCGTGGGGAAATAATATAACTAATTTGATGGCGAATATTAAAGCCATCAATAATTGGCACCTGGAGCCGATTGGACCTATAGGCGCATTTGTCTCTGTCAAGGAAGAATATTTTGATTGGCGTGACTTGATTAATGTTTCGATCGGTAAAACACTTGACTCATTTCTCGTTTGTGATGAGCATGATAGGAGAATATTAAGCGATCTTTTCAGAAAATATCGCATCAATAAGAATATCATTACCAGAAAGTTTGAAAAATTCAATTTTACGGAAGGTATTACTTATGGTCATACCACGTTTTTGGACATTTTATCTGTCGATAATGAGAATGTATTATATACCCTTGTCGATTCCAACAGTATCGAGCGAAATATTATAACTAATAATAGGTGTAACGCAAATTATCTTATAACTCAACCTAATGTTTTGAACGTTTTTTCACTATTAGACAATAGATCAGGACAAAGATCCAGTGGAGACAAAAATTCTTTTAGGATTGACCCAGTATATTATAGATTGAATGAACCGCATAAGTTATCTAACAAATCCCAATCCAGCACGAAAGACATTATGAAGAGTGATGAACAAATTGATAATGAAATTGAAAAAATCAATAGATTGGAAAGAAGAAAACGTGAATTAAGAATGAAGTTACAGAACGAAAAGCAGAATCTAGATCATAGATATGAAATGGTTCAGAAGGAAAGTAGAAAGCTAAGCGATGAAATTTTCAAAATTGAGAATAGTCTTAACGAAAATGGTGATTTATCTAAAATCGAAGCTTTGAAAACTCAGATTTCAGAAGACGAAATTCAATCCTCACAGAAAGAGGGTATTGTAGATTCATTAAATGAAGATCTAGAGAAGGACCGCACTCAGTTTATTATAGTAAGAGAAAATATGAACAAACTTAGGCATGAATTACAAGAAAAAGTACATTTACAAGAGGAAACCAAAAGATCTCTTGTAGAATGTGAAATTGAACGATCGGCCATGATTTCAGAGATTGAACATTATGAAATGACAAATTCCAAACGTCGTGATGCAACTGTTGTATGTGAAAATAAGATAAGACAAGGTAATGAGAGACTTGTGCCTCTTGTTACAGATGCAGAAAATAAATGTCGAAAAAGTCATATTACTATAACAAACGAAGATAGTAACGAATCTATCAGTACGGAATACGAGAAGGCTCAGGATGCAGTCAAAGAAGCGGAGAAGTCAGTAGGAAGATCTTATCAAGAAATTCAACGAGAGTTATTAACGAACAAAGAAACCAAAGAGCTTTGCGAAGAAAGAGTAATTGATTTGGATAAAATCTATCGATCATTATCTGATGACTTGAATAGTAGATTTAATTATTTACATACAACAATATTAAAGAATATTAACGAAGCATCTTCATCATTCGAGAGATCTTTAGCATTAAGGGGATTTAAAGGTGATTTAAAGTTTGATTTTAATGAGAAGAGTCTAACCATGTTAGTTCAAACTAAAGGTGATTTGAAGATGCGAACAGTTGAGTCGTTGTCGGGTGGTGAAAAATCATTCACCCAAATTGCATTATTACTAGCTATTTGGAAGGTAATGGATTCCAAAGTACGAGGCTTAGATGAATTCGACGTTTTCATGGACTCAGTGAACAGATCTATAAGTATTAAGCTTTTATTAAGCGAATTGAGACAATATCCAAAGTCTCAATCAATTTTTATTACTCCCCAAGATATTGCTGTGGTAGGTGATTTGGATAGCAAAGATGTGAGAATTCACAAGATGAATGATCCAAGGAGTGATAATTGAATAACGAACACTGATAGCCATATAGAAGAATTTTATTTACATGTATAATAATAATTCCATAACGAAATCTCTAATCCGTTGTACGAATTATCGTGAAGTATTTTGACTCATTCGAGCATAGCGATTTGAGCTTGGTGATTTCAGGTTCATCCAAATAGATAGAGACTGGGTTTTGTGTAGACGACAAACGCAATAGCTCATCTAAGTAAAATTTTATCTTTTCAAAAGTAATGGCTCGATAAGATAATAATGTAGAAATAAAAATTTCATTTAGTTTAGTAGATTGAATTTTGACAGTAGCCTTCAGGTCAATGTTATCTTGAAATAATTTAATTTCATAAATCAATTGATATATCTCGTCGGCCTCATTAAAATGATTATTGTAGTCACTACCTGTATCAGGATTGTTTAATTTAAGTTTACACGCTTTGTAAAGATAAATGAAGTCCTCTTCTCGAATTAAAACATTCAAATAAATCTTAGGATAAACTTTTGGCAATTTAGCTAGCAACAGGAACGCCTCTTTAATATAGCCCAACTCACATAAACTCGCGTTTATAAATACATGTAGCATGAAATGACACCCGGATATATAGCTCATTAATGAATCAAGTCTTTCCGGACCCGAATTATTCATTAGATGTTGAATATTTGCCTGAATTAATGAGCGGAAATATGGTAAATCACTAAGTCTAAGCGTGCCTTCAACAATAGGAGTATAAGCATGTCCCGGGTATGTGTAAACATTTCTCTCCTCGTTGGGTCTGAATAGTATTGTATTCAGCCCTCTAGCTGTAGCTTCTTCCTGAAAATCAAGATTTGTTTTCATATCATCAGGTATATTAGAAATCGACTCATTGTTAGTTTTGATATTATCTCTTCTCCAGCGGAAATGATTAAATGCAGACATTTTAGGTGTCGTTCCTTCATTCTTCTTATAGTTTTTATGTCCCTTGAGGACAAATGCAAGTGTACGGAACAGCTCGAGCGCTGCGCCTAAGTTACCTTCATTACTGTATGCCTCTACTAGAGAACATTTCAAAGATTTGTAAGTTTCGGCATGTCCAGAGTAAGAATAAAATCGTTTGAAATATGTCAATAGACCGTTAATCCTCATGGGGTCACTATTGTGCTGAAATATCAGGGCCAATCTCTCTATGAATGAATTCCCAACCAAAAAAGGAATGTAGTTATTTTGGAAATTAATACTTGAAATTTCTCCAGAATGAACTTTATGATTATCTATAAGTTCATGATATATCAAACACGATCCAAGGTAATGACCCACTTCGCAGGTCTTAGATATATAATATGACCATAACTCATCACTTATATTAAAACTCGGATTCTTTTCAAGTAGTATATGCAATAATGTTGTAGCAGCACTTACGTTCTCTTCCTTTATTAAGGTATATATGAAAATTTCTAATAAATTGATGTTCAAGTTATGGTGCAAGTTATCGACTATGAATTGATAAACCTGTGAATGATCTGCATTACCACTGAGAAGTAATTGAAGGCTAATATTTTGTCTTAAAATATCTGTCAATTTATCTCCATTCAATTCTGCAAGATGCTCTTTTACAAATGCATGATGTTGGATTGGAACGGTGGATATAATTTCTAGCAAATCGTTCATGAGGTATGAATCGTTGATATTTATTGAACTTTTGTAAAATATAGTGTCTAGTATTCTAACGATAGAATTAAGATCCGGATTTTGCTTAAACTCGTTAATCCTATCATAACAATATGAAACGTGTATCTTATCTTTCCTATATTTCTGTGGTTGGCGTACTGCACTATATGATCTCCCTATAATAGAAGCCCGAGGTAAAGGAAATCTTTTTTCAAGGAATTTGAACCACATAATCTATTAGCCCAATCTAATACACTCTCCTTAAATACAATCCTTAGCTTCTCACTTTAATCATAGCTGTACTGGGTTGATAGATGAAAAATTATTAAAGGCCGATTTTGATTATATAATCATGAATATCACCAAAATTTATTTGAAAAATTCTTCGACCTTGATTATGATACAGTAATTATTCGATACAGAGATATACGTCAAAATGTTTAGAACATGTATGGCTCGGTCGCAACGAGCCATTAAGATGCAGAATGTATTGAGTCCCAATATTTTGTCAGTAACCCCAGTGTTACTTAATCAAAATTCGTTTATTCGTTTCAATTCAACCAAATCAAATGAAATTGTGGACAAAGTATCAGAAATTAAGAAGGAGTTAACGTCATTTGACCACGAATTAAACCCTACAGGATATGCAACCGATTTAACTTCGGATCAGTTAGGATATTTGGACTCTATTGGCTTAGCACAAGGGTATGGACCAACAGCACTTATTGAACGTTTATTAGAATACTCTCACGTTTACACCGGATTGCCATGGTGGGCGGCGATTATTTTAACAACTGCAGCTGTTAGGTCAGTCATGTTCCCATTATATGTGAAAGCTTCTATTAATGGGGCAAAGATGGCTAAAATCAAACCTGAATTGGACGAAGTCATGAAGGAATTAAAAGAAGCAGAAAATCCACAAGAACAAGTTCAAGCCGCAAACAAGAGAAAGGCGTTGATGAAGGAAAACGATGTACATATGTCCCACCAAATGTTTCCAATCTTACAATTACCACTTGCTTATGGGTTTTTCCAAGGTTTAAGAAAGATGGCTAACCACCCCGTTGAAGGTTTTTCTACCCAGGGTAATGCGTGGTTCGAAAATTTGACCCAGGTTGATCCCTATTGTGGTTTGCAAGTTATTTCTGCAGCTGTTGTTGTTACAATGGTAAGATTAGGTGGTGAGACTGGTGCCGCTGCAATGAATCCAATGATGAAAAAGGTCATGACTTATGTTCCAATACTTTCCATTTTTATTACGAAGGAACTCTCAGCAGCTGTTGTATTATATTTTGCGGCAAATGCTATATTCTCGCTTGTCCAAGCTTTGGTCTTGAGAAATAAATATTTCCGTAAGTTTGCTAAGATGCCACCTATTGTTCGTCCAACAATAATTCCTGGTGCGAAGCAACCCCCAGCTACAGTCAGTGAATGGTGGAAAGAATTCAACGAAAGCATGAACCAAAATGTCGGAAAGAAAATGAAGGAGTCTAATACCAAATTGGGTGCTATACATAAGAGAAAGAATGAAGTTAATAATGGGTTTATTAAAAAACATTAACCTAAAGTTTTGTAAATAATCAACGAAGAGGAACTGTTCTTATAGTACTATATGCTGAGATATATATACAATAGGAAAAAAATCTAAACGAGAAATAAATTATGTATTTCGATATATATTAATTAAATAAATGATCAAGTCAAATAAAGTGAACTGAAAGTCGAAAAGATAAAAAGATATTCTGATGCATATGAAGTGTGATCATGAATTAAAATGTCCATCTTGGAACACATGGTCATAATTAGCAATCAATTTCTCTAAGATTGAGTTCATAAAACCAAAATTATTGATTAAACAATCTAAATTGCTTGCTTCAGTTAAAGCTGGTCCAATAACGGTAGCCAAATTTGATGCAGTCATTTTATTATGTTCGCTAAATTGTGAAATCTTTTGTAAGTGTTTTAATAATAATTTCAAGGTTTGATAGTTCGCATGTGGTAAGTTCTTTAATATCTGTCTATAATTCTTAACTGCATCTGTATCGGATCTCTCAGAATTCTCTTTCTCAAACGAAAAGAAACCCTCAATTGCTTTATCGACTAATAGAGCGTCTGGTAATTCTCTGAAAAATGATTTAATACAACTTGCTAAGGTATTAGTGTCATAAGCTCTTTCATTTAAGTTGATAGTTCCAGTTTTATCAATAATTGATTTAACATGAGTTAGCTCGCTTACTGACGAACTAATTCTGTAAATACCAACATCCTTTAGACCTTCGTTTTCAATTTCTTCAAAAATTACCAGTAAAAATTTAGGTACTGACGAGAGATCTCTATTGCATACAACTTCAATTGGAATTCCAAAGGTGCTGAAAGTATGATTCGCTTTAGAATTTAAACTCTTTGAATAGAACCAGTGTCTATTTGCGTAATTAAGCTTGATTAACCAATCATTCAATTCTTTTTCATTAGGTGCCTGAAAGAAAGTATCTTCATTTGGAGAATCGGAATCGATTTTGAATGCAAATGGCAAGGAATAAACTGGGAAAATTTTTTTAGCTTTCAATGGTATAATTAAAAATGGCTTCTGCTTAGGATCAGTATGCAATTCTGGATTAGGTAATTCATTGGACGTAATAATCCTTTCCGAGATATTCGATGCATTCAAAGAAAATGGTCTTGATTTACCAAAAATTCCGCTTATCTTAAATCTTGAAGAAGAATTAGATTTGTAAGATAAAGATTGACGTCTTAAACTAGAACTTGAAGATTTCTTCGACAAGGAATGCGATGAAGTAGTATTACTATTTGAGGTGTTTGGGCCACTATTCGGTGAGTCTCTGTCATCCCTTAAATGTTTCTTTTTGTTGTCTAATACTAAAATCTTATGCTGGTCATGTAAAACTGACCTAAATAATTTAACCTTTTCTTTCTCATGGCCAACAATGAAATCTTTTATTCTTTGTCTATTGACAGGTGATTCGTCTAATTTCAATAAGAAGTCGAATTCTCTGCTTTCATGACAATTGAAATCGTTCGACTCTTGACCTTCAATATCCTCGACACATAATTCTTTAATAATTTTGTAGATTAAGTATCTTTTATTAAAATTGATAATTTGCTTATGAAAACTTGGGCATTTGTTCGCTTCAATCAAATTCTCAATTATCCAACCAAAGCATGGTAACAAAGGTTCGTGAATAGCAAAATTGGCCTCGTCAATATTTGTAGGCAACAACAGATTTAGGTCGCCAAATGAAATATTTGCTGCATCACCCTTTAAAGAAGTGGAGGCCCTAATCCATAAACCTGCAAAAAGTCTACTTTCGGGTAAGTAAATAACATTAGAAATAGCAGTTTCAATACAAGAAGGAATGTTATCTTGATCGCCTTCAAACACAAATTGATTATCACTCATCTTCATTTTCGAGATTTTAAGCATAAGTAATAAGGTTTTCATGCGATCTAATCTTTCATCAACTGTGATGTTCAAGTCAGATAATTGAATTAACAAATAACTTCTAAACTTGAAATATAATTTGAAAAGTTTGCGGAACACTAGAGGAAATTGTTTCAATACTAATTGTTTCTCTTGTGGATCTGAAAGGGATTCAAAGAAATTAAAAATGTTTGAAATGATCATGCTATCATCGTTAACCGAAGCCTTTTGAAGATTGAATCCTAAAAATGAATTTTTTTCAAATTGGTTCTCTAAAATTTTGTAAATCTTCATCCAATCTTCAGATTTGATTAACTTGTAAAACGTTGTCAACAATTTGTTAAATTTGTGTAAGAATTTTTCCACCTTATTCAAATTTTTATGCCCTGGCAAATTTCTATTAATTGGAACTTCGTGTAATGAATTGCTAAATCTAAATTCTTTGATAAGAAATTCGTCAAATTTCAGAATTTCGATTGGCCTGTATGTCTTCTTGATGAATAATTTTTTCAATTTCTTGTAGTAGTTGACTAAACCTTCGAAAGATTTTTCTAGGTGTGAGTCAATCTTGTTTGAATTATACCATTGCAAAATTTCGTTGCTGAATAGTTTTAACAATTTAATAAATATTCTCTTATTAATTAAATCATTCACAAAGTTAGAGTAGAAGTTATTAATTAAGACAATTAGTACCTTCAAAATATTTATCTGAATTTTTATCAATGCTTCATAGTCAACATTTCCTAATTCGCCTAAACTGACAGAAGTATCAACCTCCCAGTTTAAAAATTCATGCTGTTGTTGAATATCAACATTCCCATTTCTTATTAAATATAGTTTTTTCATAATTGAAATGATTGCATTACTTGAATTAACGAATCTGTAGGACAATTTATCTAATAAATCTTTGGTAGTTATAAAAGAATTATAATTCAACAAAAACACGAACCTGTATTCTGATAAATTGATTGTAATATTTTCATTAAAATATTTTGCATCAATTAATAGTAAATCGATCAATCTATCAATGGACGCATATTTTGGAATATATGCACTTTGTTGAGAAAAATTTGAGGAATCAGTAGAGACAAGACTATAATTTTTGGAATGCTTATTCTTGCTAATAGGCTTTTTATAGTTATGATCAATCGAATGCGATGAATTGTCATTGATTTCAAGGTTATTGAATCTGTCTGAATTTAAGATATCATCAACGTCAATTCCTAAACCGGCAATTTCATCATCATCATCATCTTCTTCTAGTCCTTGTAAAGTAGAAGAATTTATAAACGATGATTCCATATCAGCTATGAAGTCGTCAACACGGAAAGTTAACTCATCGTCAATCACAAAATTGTGCCTTATTACTGAAGAATCCAAACTTTGGAAATTAATATTTAGTGGATCTGGTACAGTATTTGGTAAAATTAAGTCGTCATACTTTGCTAAATTAATCTTGAAATATTTATTATTGAATGTTGGAATCTTGGATGTTCGATTATCAATTAAAGATTGAGGTGACGACGAAGGCAAAGAAATATTGTTTGAATTCGCATCATTTAAAGGTGTGTTTAAGGAACTCAGTGAATCATTCGAATGAATCGATATTGTAGAAATAGTAGCATATGGGCCGTCTAATTTAGAAGCCTGGTCATTCGAAGGTAACTTTAAGTATGACTCAGTTAATTCGGGTTCCATCATTAATGATAATTTCATTATTTTCTCTAAATTCGTTGACTCGCAATTGATTTCAATCAATTTCAATAATTTCTTCTGTAATTCAGTATTAACATTGGAAGTATAAGAATCATTGTACTTGGTCGGCAAAGGTTTAGTATCATCATTATTAACACCTAAGTATAAAACTTGATTTAAACTTTCATTTGAAAAGATAAAACCCATGTTGTCATACCTTCTCAAGACATCGTCATTGTATTTTATAATCTCATCATAGTTAGTCAAACTTGATAAATATTCATTCCATCTATTAAATGAGTAGTTGATTCTTTTCCATATGGAATCCAATTCACGTATATCAGTAGAAGAATTGTTCATAATTAGATCACCAAAATGTGGTATTACATTTTGTTTAGGGTAAATCTTCCCTAAACCTCTTGAGGCCATTATGTGGTAGGAATCTCTAGAAGTGAAATCATCAAATTTTAAATTTAGACTATCTGAAGTCTTGGAAACTTCGTTATTTATAGAATTGTTGACGAGAAATCTTCTGTCTAATTCAAATAACACAGGCGACCAATCATTCTTTAATAGTCTAACATAGTCTTGAGAAACTAGGTACCAAACTCTTGTTAACCTTAATATCGGCTGAGATAATAAAATTGAAGCGATACCTAACCAAGATGACATGTTCCCTGATTTTTCTAGAAGACAGCCTAAATCAATCCATTTTTCAATCAACCTTGCTTTTTTCTCCAATAAATTATTATTTGAACCTTGTATATTTTCCATGAACATATGGTTTATAAGTAGTCTCGATAAATAGTGGATGTGATGGTCGTTATCAAAAATTAAGGGATTCTTTTTGTAAAAAAAGTCTTGTGTGCTGTTGTCCTTAAGTGATGAGTATATTAATAGGGACTTATCAATGTTCGAATTCCAATTCTTGAAAAAATTTAAATCTATAAAATTGATAGTCTTTGTAAAGTCGATTAAGTTGATATCGTCAATAAATATGCTGGAATTCAAATCGTAAAATGGGTTTTCAGATGGTATATCATACGAAACTAGCTCGACTATGGAGTTTTGTTTTGCAACCATATCTGTTTTGAAGGCTTGCACCTTGCTTGTGTCATTTTCGTTTCTCAAGTTACCTGATAACACCTCTACTATTTTCAAAATGATAGGGTATATTTCGCTTCTTACCAAAAATCCCTGGAAATTGTGCTGGACGTGAGACAACAATCGTAAGATCCTGTCGGTTATTAATAATTCACTGAACTCCCCTTCGAATTTTGAGTCAAACAAGTTCGTTATGAAGGTCAAGACCCACCTTATTACCACTCCAAAGTCAGGGAACAATGGCAACGTGTTTATTATCTGGCCGATCGAATTGGTGTACGCAGAATCGGTCTCAAATAACAAAAAATGCAAGAGTGCTTCGACGGATGAGTCGCTCATAAACTGGCCCCTGTCGAAATCGTACCTCAACTCGGGATGTGCCATGTCCGTCCGGAAGAACGTCAAATTGAAGTATTCGTTCTGGGTGTCATCCTGGGAAACCGATTGCTCCAGAACTCCAGAATTGTTATTATGTTTGAACATCTCTGCCTGCTCGTCGTTCGCCTCGTCCGTGAGCTGGAACCGCCTCGCATTCAACACCGTCGGCTTGTACATGTACAAATGTGATCCCTTCAACTCGGTCCTATACACCCTCAACGTATTTTCGCTCATGTCATGCAACGAGCTTGACCCGACTGTCGCGTTAAGCCAGGCGTTCTTCACTGTTTGGTGATCGTAGTCGCTCTTTGCGAGTGTCGAGACTGATCTCACCGAATTCTTAGTTCCTGCTGTATATTCCGACTCCGAACTCTCTGGTATACTTCCAATGGTTGAATTGGCCAATGTTGTTTGATCATCCACTCCATCGCTCTCGCCGTGTCCACCGCCCAGCTTTTCGTGGTTCTGATATTCGTTGTTCGAATATATCAGCATAAAACTCTTTCTTTTATCCCTTTCTTTTCTCAGACTCCAGATCTTTCTCATCTTGAATATCTCGTATTGGTTTAAGGGATATGCCTCTATTAGGGCCTTCAAATATGTATATGTTTAGAAAAAAACAGTTGTGTTGATTCGGATTGCGGTGATTGAAATGTGAGAAAAATTTGATACCGCGTATTATCCAAGGAGGCTATTAGCGTAGACGAAGGCCGATTATTCGAGTGATGAAATCACCACTTGTATACGAAGCTGTGTGATAAACGACACACGATACTAATGTCACAGGTGGTCGTTCGTGGTGTCGAATTATGGATTTCGTCCTCGCTACAATTACTGTAGAATGATGGCTACAGGGTGGTGGCACGACGCGTACGACGTGTACGACGAGTGTTGCGAATTATGCACATAGGGTGAAGAGAGTTCAAGGAGTACAATTGGATCGAATTGGGTCGAATTGTACTATTGCTGAGACCCTATTTGCTTGCATTTGGTAGGTGGAATATCACTACCCAGAGCACTAGGGGCTTTTCTCATAACGTAAGGTACACGAGCATGTAGAACACAGTTGCTGACGGGGCTGTCTATTCTCGCTACCCAACTTATATGTCGACACGTAAGTAGCACATCGTCAAACCCGGGCTTCGTGCATTTTCAGTTACTTCTCAGGTGACAGGAATGTCATAACCATCGCTTAAACATGAAACGACGATGGACATCTGCGCTCGAATACTGTCTTCAGTACCAGAAACTACTCGAAACGAGCGTGGATACCCACAGACAGTACGGCATACAGACACGGCGGTCTAACAACTTCACAGCGACAAGGACAGGTGGTATCGATGGGGTTTGGGTCGATTGCAAAATCTGGTGGAAAATACGTAAAACATGTATGGAAGACGCGCCTAGAGCCACATAATAAGGTAGACGGAAACCTGGTGGGCTTAGGTGTATAAAATGGACGTCTAACGGGTTACAGACTATTACTGCAGTATATATACACGTACTGGTTGGACGGGCGCTTCTTGGTGAACAGCCATCGAGTAAGAGTCAATGCGACTATCTGCAGGGAACATGAAAAATTCAATGTTGGTACTAAATACTTAGTTTATGGGGTCTTCAGGTATGTGGGTCAACAGAACGAGAAGACATGTTCTTGGATGCAGCTGGACCAATATCAGCACAAGGTTCGTCAGCACCGGCGAATACGATACTATAAACTATGCTAATAGAAAGTTGATAATTGAACAGACACCCCAAGTGTACTATCCACCTATTGATACCATCAGGCCGAATGACGCTAAGCGAAGCCGTATACCCAGCTTCCGGCGGCTGTTCGAGACCGTAGAGTTCGGGCAGTATACGAACAAGCGGCATCCAGAATTGCATAATGTTGAGGGTAAGATAACGAGTATTCGGAAATCGGGAAAGGCGATGTACTTCATAGATTTGGCACAAGACGGATCGAAGGTCCAGATTATGGCCAACAACAAGCTCATGCAGATGTCAATGCAGGAATTTGATGATACTCATGCATTTTTCAGAAAAGGAGACTTTGTCTCATGTGTTGGATATCCGTCAGCCACCAACGTTGGCGAGTTATCGTTGAAATTGTGTAGGCCAATCAAATTGGCTTCGCCGTGCTTGAATCTGATGACTATCCCCGACAAGATCAAGGACAAAAGGCTTATAAACAGCAACAGGGTGTTGAACTACTTGGTGAATGCAGACCTGAAGCAAAAGTTAATGATAAAATCAATCGTCATCCAGGCTATTCGCCAATTTTTCGTTAGAAGACATTTTATGGAAGTCCAGACACCGATGCTTGGTGGTTACGGCACTGGTGCAAATGCTGAGCCTTTCAAGACCGTTCTGAACGCGTTGAAATCAACGGGCGAGAATAGCACCAAGTATTTACAGCTAAGGGTGGCTCCAGAACTCTGGTTGAAGAAATTAGTCATTGGCGGGTTTGACAAGATCTTTGAAATAGGCCAAAATTTTAGAAACGAAGGGGTTGACCTGACCCATAATCCAGAATTTACCACTTGTGAGTTTTACCAATCATTCACCAATTTGAACGATTTAATGGTGCTAACAGAAGAGCTATTCAAGGATATTTTCGAAACATTGAAGGAGAAGAAATTATCACTCGTAGAGAAGCAATTACCATCACTTTCTACATTAGCTAGTGGTGTTTTCATCAAGTATGAATTTATCCCTACGTTAGAATTGAAGACAGGTGTTGCATTACCACACGAGTTGACAGCCGAGAGCTTGGTTGAATACTATCACAAGATAGGTCTCGAACTTCCGACATTGAAATCACCTTCCAATCTTCTTGATAATCTCTCGTCAATCTACTTGGAGTCCATATCTCAGGACACGAAAACACCGATATTCATATACAACCAACCTTCAGTATTGTCGCCGTTAGCGAAATCGACTATAGTAGAGTATGATGAAAGGAGCTACGATATTTCATTGCGATTCGAATTGTTCATCCAGGGCAAAGAATACGTTAATTCCTACGAAGAGGAAAACTCTCCCTTTGAACAATCGAAAAAGTTTAAATTACAACAGCTGACCAAAACACAATTCAATGATAATGAAATGATCATTCCTGATTGGGAATACATAAAGCTGATGGAGTATGGTCTCCCTCCAACTGGTGGATGGGGATGCGGTATAGATCGTTTATGTATGTTATTTTCCGGGAGTGAAAGAATTGAAGAAGTTCTTTCGTTTGGTAATATTAAAGACGTAGTTAGACAATAGCATTATATACTTTTTTACATTTATGTATATATATTCATGTACATATTAAAGCGTTGATTGTTTCTATTGTATTGATTTTTTGAAGTCGAAATTTTTTTTCCACCCAACTTTCTGAGATCAAATTTTCCAATTTTCCAAATTCATTTAGTACTGATAACAGCAAGATAAAGATCTGACCTTTTCTGAATCATCAATTACTGACAAGACTGTACATAGGATGGATTTCTACCAAAGAGAAGAGAATGATGGGGTTAGATTTTCATGGAATTGTGTTCCAAGAACGAAATTACAGCACCAAAGAAATGTTATTCCATTAGCTTCCATGTATACGCCTATGAATAACAAATCAAGTATTCCAATCGCACCAGCAAGTGAAATGGTAGTCTGCCGTCAATGCCGGTCATTTATAAACCCATATGTGTCAATAGCAGAACAACAACCGGATGTTTGGTATTGTCAGTTTTGTCAATTTGCAAATAGATTGGGCCAAAACCAACCTGTACCATCTGGTTTAACCGCAGAGTGTTCAACTATCGAGTATTCTACAGAAAGAGCAAGTAAGTTTCCACCTATATTCTTTTATGTTGTTGATACGTGTTTTGTGGATGAAGACTTAGAAGATGCATACATATCTTTAAAGGAATCGTTAGTTATTTCGTTGACACTATTACCTGAAAATTCGTTAGTTGGGTTCATCTCTTTTGGTAAAAATGTACAAATTCATGAGTTGACCTCTGAAGGAATAGGAAAACAGCACACATTTAATGGTGGTAAAGAGTATAACTTGGATCAAATTCAAAAATCGCTAGGGTTGTTGGCTTCGGGCTTGCGTTTACAAAACAACCAGAACTCACACCTCGATCCAATAAATGAACTTTTGGGACCTGTTGGTAAAAAGTTTTTACAGCCTGTCAGTATGGTAGAATATCAATTAACGTCGATTATTGAAAATTTACTGACTAACAGATTTCCATATCCGGAAATGAAAGAGAGAGCTAGCCGTGCTACTGGTTCTGCTTTAAACATAGCATCTTTGTTATTGTCAGCAATTTTGGGAGATACCGGTACTACTGGCGGTCATATTTTGTGTTTTATTGGCGGTGTTTGTACATTTGGGCCTGGAAGAATTGCTAATAACCAATTAAAGCAGCCAATAAGGTCACACAAGGATATAGAAAAGGCACATCAAACAATTCCTTCTGTTCCAATAAATGGATCCAATTCTAAGCCTGATATTTCTTTAGTCAAGAGTGCAAAAACATTCTATGAAAAAGTTACTAAGCACTTAGTGGCTATGGGACTAAGCTGTAATGTTTTCATTGGAAGTTATGATCAAATAGGTCTCTACGAAATGGATGAAGTTTGTTATAAAACCGGGGGTGTAGTAGTGATGAGTGATTCCTTTAACACTGCCATATTCAAGCAAAGTTTTGTAAAATTCTTCAATAAAGAAGAAGAAAATTCCGAATATTTGGATATGGCATTCAATGCTACTTTGGAATGCCGTACTACATTGGATTTGCAAATACAGGGTTTGGTTGGTAACGCTACAAAGTTGCCGTACAGAAAAGATAATCGATACATTGAGCCAATTATATCTAAAACAAGTATAGGAGAAGGAAACACTAATACTTGGAAATTATGTAACGTGAATCCACAGTCGACTTATGCTATATATTTTGATAAGCTAAACTCGCCGTCAATAGGGTTTAGTTACGTACAATATTTATTCCACTATCAACATCCGTCTGGTGAGTTAAGATTAAGGGTGACAACTGTTCCGGTCACAGTTATTGCTGATACCGATATATCGAACTTAGAGTTGGGATTTGATCAAGAAGCATCCATTGTTTTAATTGCAAGGAAGTCCATTAACATGTTGCAGCCAATTCATGACAGCTCAGATAAATCTCATTACGATCCATCTGACGTCCTAAAGCATCTTGATAAGCTGTTGATTGATTATTGCTCTAGATATGCTGTCTTCACAAAGGGTATGCTTGAATCTTTCCGATTATCAGCTTCATTTTCATTATTACCACAGTTTATGTACTATTTGAGAAGATCACCATTCATACGAGTTTTCAACAATTCACCAGATGAAACCTCGTTCGTGAGACACTTGTTCATGCATGAGGACGTTGGAAACTCATTGATCATGATACAGCCTACGTTACTATCGTACGATGTTGATACATTTGCGTCAATTGACGAAGAAACCGGCGAAGCCAATACGGAACCAGAGCCTGTTTTACTAGACTCATTATCCCTTGGCCCAAGTAAAGTATTGTTATTGGACACCTTCTTCCATATTTTGATCTACCACGGCTCGAAGGTCGCTCAATGGCGTAAGGCAGGCTATCATACTATGGAGGGCTACGAACATTTCAAAGAATTTTTGGAGTCTCCCAAAAGAGAAGCAATGGAAGTCTTGATCGACAGATTCCCACTTCCAAGGTTTATTGACTGTGATGAAGGTGGATCTCAAGCAAGATTTTTAATGGCCAACTTAAATCCGTCAACTAGCTATGCATCGAATCCAAACAACATGTATGGTGGTCAATTAGATGTCTTGACTGATGATACTAATTTACAGCTGTTTATGGAACATGTTCAAAAAGTTATTATATTAAAGAAATAAAAATGTCTTGTGATCATTAACCATGTAAACATTTAATAGATGATGATGTAAATATGTCAAATACACAAAATGATAAATTGATTTTCGATTTGTAAAACTTTTCGATATACCTAGACAAAGGGTTTACCTCTCAGAATCCCTGGGAAATAACCTATTCTTGCTATCTAGGCTATCATATATGATGAAGAGGAAATGGGTATCAAAAAGCGTTGAAAATACCTCAGATGGAGCGTATTTGAATCAATTATTGCAGATCCCCACATATAAGACACAGAAATATAATGTTCAACAGTTGAACAAATTCCAAGTCCCACCGAGCCTCAAACTGGCACCCGAATCGGCTAAGGTTCCCGTATGGGTTGGTGATTTGTTGCATTGCATAGCTGATCTGAATGACGGCAATATAAAATTGGATGAACAAGACGGTCCATACACAAACACTAATAATGAAGTCAAGTTGTTGTTATTTTTGGGTGCATTGGGTAAAGAATACATTAATTCAGTTACGGAACAACTAGGACATTATATGGATTCCCTAATTTTTATTTCCTCTAGTTTGAAACTAGACACTTGTGACATGGTTCATCTCTCTGATAATCAGCAATGTTCACAATTATCGGCATATTTCGAGGTGATTGATCCACTTGGAGGAGGGTCGTATCCATTAGAATACTTGGTAGTGGTTGACTCTCGTGATTATATGAGATGCAAGATACCAATACGGATTTGCCGTAGCAGTTTCCATAGTCCACATGCAAAATATGGCGTTGATTTGAATAACCTTGCAAGCTTGATTGAGGAACATATGCAACATTTTAAGGCAACACAGACATTAAAGTATTAACTTATTTTTACTTACATACTTGCTATATATGGTCTAATATACAAAACTTTCTATTGCAATAAAGCTATTCTCTCTTGTTCCAAATCTTTATATTGATCTCGTTGGTTCTCAATTTCTTCTCTTACCTTGTTAATATACAAATCCAATCTCGCTAGCTCATCAATTTCATCAGGTCTTATATACTCCCGATCTCTCTTAGATTCGTCTGAAAGTTTATATGGCAATAAATTCAGTGGCTTTTGCGTCAATATTTCAAACACTTTTTCAGTTGGTTCCTGGTAAACCAATTCATCATATAATACAGAGTTTACTTCACCATTCTCCTTTGGTGGATGCTGTGGGTTAAACGGATGTAGTTTAAGCCCATGGAATATCTGGAAGTTCTTTTCGTTAATTCCTAACTCAGCTCCCGAATGGAAATGCAATTTTATTATAATTTCAAACTCCCCCCACCCAGTTTCTGTAACTTGATATGGTGGCTTTTCGATCGATCGCACGGGCGTATCATATGTTTCATGTAGCTTGAACGTAACCTTTTTGATTAAAGGAGTTAAATCTATGTTATCGAGAACTGGTTTAAAAAAAACTGTCCATTCATGGGTATGATCTGGTGGTGTTTTTTCTGTTCTCTTTTCCGGAGCAAGTCGAACAGCGTCATTCCCATAGAGAATAGGAACGGCAATAGATACATTCTTTATTCTTTTTGAGCTTGAACTCATCTTATATACATGTAAACAATTAAGAGACGGCAATTACACCTCTATACGATATAGTTTCAAACTAATGATAATTAAGCGCGCAAGAATTTCACGAGCAAAATATGGATAAATGAAATAAATGAATTGTAGTATATATTTATATATATATGGTGCCAGTTCTATGTAGAAGTGTCTAACCAGGCATCAAAGGCTTCCACTCAGACATCATTTTGTCATCGCTTCCAGAAGAGTTGCTCCTTGCTGAAGTAGCAGGGGTTGAATTAGGTGGTTCAGTCGCAGATGTAGCTTCAAGAGACTTTGTTTTAGAAGATGCCAAGGAAGCTGGCTTTGTAGGAACAATTGGCGTAAGCTTTTCATGTTCCAGAAGGTTCAGAGCATTCCCTGTATATGTTGGTATTGAAAAAGGTGAGTCCTTAGTTGGAGTGGCAGAATTGGATCTGCTTAAGATAAGCGGCGTGGCAGAAAATCCAATTGGAGGTTTTACAGGGCTAGCTATTTTTCTAGGAGGAGGAGGAGGAGGCGGAGGGGTGGAAGCTGATACTGATGGAGTATGCAGCAATGTATTTGATATCGACTTTGTTGGACCAGGATTAAGCGCTTCTTGATCAAATGGCGTAGATGGAAGTTTTCCAGGGAAATTATTTGATACAGTCTTTGTCTGGTCCGATGAAGTCTGCTTTCTACTCATTGGGGGCGGTGGCACCCTCCTTGGTAAGTTATTCGAACGATCAACAGGTCGTGCAGGTAATTTTGGTGCATTGACATCATTATCATCAATAAGGTTCATCTCTGATAATGTGTCCATGGAAAAGTTTGAATCTGAATTCATAGATGATGGCTTCGATGACGACGTCATGCTATCCGAAAATTCCATGAGTGAGATTTCGCCGACATCACCATACTCTTTCTTGTAAGTATCATATAAATGCTTGGAAATCTTGATTTTCTTCTCCTCATCAACAAATTTGACTTTACTTTTGAACGTTGAATATACTGGTTTATGGTCACTTGCAAAAATCTCCATGCAACAATTATAATTTAGTTGTTGTATGGGGTCTGTGCTCTTCGATGTCATATATAAAACTCTATCTGTCCATGATGGAATTCTTTGCTTTTCGGAAGAATCATAATTTGAGGTACCTTTATCAAACTTGTAAGTAGGATAGAACTTAATAACCCCTTCCTTAAAACCGTAGAAAGCCCCCTTACGGGTGATTTCCTGATTTAATTGATCCATGACAGTTAACTCATCGAATGCACCATTCTCAATAAAGTAGCGACACTGATCATTAGGTAATGATACACGGTAATTTAGATCACCAAACCATATAATATGATCATGATCTTTAATTGTGAAGTTTCTAGTGAAAGTTAAACCCGTCATAATAGACATATAATCATTATATCTCTCAACAAGAGCGGATGTACCTGCGGCCAAGTGAGATGTAACCATTACAAACGAGGTCAGACCGAATTCGAACCTGACACCACATGCACCTTTATTGGCTGTAATACCACCTAAACCAGTCTTCTTGGAAGAACCAGCTACCTGCGTAACATTGTGAACCTGGCTCTTCTTAACAAATAAAAAAAGTGACATAGATGCAATTGATTCAGCTCTTAATAATAAATAATGTTCATCCTGAGAATTTAACTGAGTTTCTAATAATTTCGCCCATTGGGATGGCTTAGATGAGTCTGAACTCAAAATTGATCCAGCATTTAATTCTATAATTTCTTGTAAACCAATTGCATAGACTTCAGGTAATTCAGTTTCGGCATTTTCAGGCGGAAAAAGAAAACTTGTTAAATCGAGCTTACTATGTGGTACAGCGGCATTCACATTGAATGTACCGACAAATAAGTTTATATTGTTCCACGTTGTAAATATCTTGGCTTCCTCATGCAATTTATCTTGAACATATTCGTTGATTGGATCGTAAATTCTAACCGGCGTGGAATTTTGCGCATCATACCCTAATAACAAATCCATCGTTGACTGTTTTTTAGAGTCCATAAATGTATTTTGGTACATTCTTGAGACAGACTTTGTCACGTCAGAAAGTGCTCCCGCAAAGTTCATCTTACCAGATCTAGAAAAGGAGGATTTTAACGCATTCGTCCCTGTGTAAATTTGTGAGATTGCATCACCATGATCTGCCCATAAAGTATTGTGTTTGATGACAAGATCGTCCGCGTCACACCTTTCTCTATAATTTGTCTCGTTATTACCGCGTTGGTTCTGCAAAGTGTATTCTAAGATGTTTTGGCAAATGACTTGTTGGATTAAATTGGTACGATCCAAACAATCCAAACAATTTGTGCGGAAAATACCGTCTTGTCTGGTTATGGCTTCGTCTTGCGTGGAATCATAAACGAACCAACCAAAATTCTCCAAAGAATTGTAAAGCATAGGCAAAACTTTGGTTGCACCAGCAAATCCACGGCTCAGTTGTTTCGTCTCATGATGAAAATCAAATTCACTGAACGCCATTTCATCTTTATGATCAGATCCATTATATAGTTGCTTATAACGACGCAGAACTTGAACTTCTGCCGGTTTAGTTTTGGATAACAAGTTGATAATATGACACACCCCGTACTTTTGACAAATCTCTGTAAAATGCTTATTAAAAATAGGTTGTGTGGCCTCGAGGGATCTTGTAAGTGTTATCTTTGGATTAATCAATGTCGGATCTTGTTCCCAAAACGTCGGTACTGAACCCCTAATCTGGGTAAATGAACTGATTTGTTCATGTGATGGCTGATTAAAAATAAACTCAGTCTCCACAAAATTTGCCACGTTACCACTATCATCTATACCACGAGCATTAAACCTTGTACCTGCTCTTTTCCATGATTGCTTCGATACAATCGTTATGTTATCACCAGAAGAATTCAAGTTGACCGTTTTAGCGAATCCCCTGATAACTGTCGTCAAGAACCTGTTATCGTCCAAGACAGATAACAAATATGAATCTATGTTAGATCTGAATTTGATTATCTCTGACATCATAAATGAATTCCACATGTACTCTTCCAGGTAATGCTCAAGGTTGATGTTTCTCACGCCGGATTTCTCATGGTGCAACCGCGAATTCTGAATACCTCTATTTTGAAGTAGCGACGTCAAATCAAAATCGTTTGAATAGTAAAACGAGCCATTGGATAAAAGCTTTTGCATTTCATGACACGGATGCGCCTCTCTAGCATAATTATTTTCTGTCTCAAATTCATCCACTGTCGTTGGCATTGGAAGTCCGGAAGAATCCAAGCTGACGAAGTCCCATTCATCACTCGATAAAGATACAAAGTCAACCGAATAAATATTGTCTACCGATTCGTATTCGACAGGGTGGGCTACTTCAGTAATTGCCCCGGTAATTACGGCTAAGAATGCCTTCTTATCTATGCTAATTAATCCAAGACACCCAAAAACTTCTTTTTTCAACAACGGCCTGAATCCATTCTCCTTGTTTATTTGTTCGTTGGGTAGCAACTCAACTGCCACTGCCGATTCTTTATGTAAATGTTTTGATTTATTATTGCTGAGCTCTTCGAAGCATAGCGAATGTGTATCTGAATTTATAGCTACTATACGAGGGTTCTCCTTGTAAATAACTCTCATTATGGACTTAATTCTATGTTCTGGATCAGGATTGAAATGTTACCTTGCAAAGTATACAAAACGTTACTGATTTAGTTGAAATTTAAAATACACTGGAGGAAAGTACTAACCTGTGAATTTATTTAAAAGAATTTGCAGGTTAGTTTGGCTTATTGTATTTGGGTGCCAATAAGTTGCCGGAATGTGACTTATCGCTAGACCGTAATCTAGAAATGGAAAGCGGTACGCGGCTGGCTACTTATTGGACTTAAAAATAAAAGAATTCAACGTTTAATTGATCCTAAGCATAGCACAATCATACGGAACCGTCGCGAGATCATAAGATGGTATCAGCCGGGAGTTTTGGGTCATTTTTACCACTATCTCATGAACATATGGCATCACCAACAGACCAGTTTGCAATCTTCTATCGCCATGATTCCCATCACTTTACCGTACTAAAAGATTGCTCTAGCTAATCAAGTTTTTTTTGCTACTGCGTCTACATCAATAAATGGAAACCATCAGAGTTGATCTCCTCTTGAATACTAAATAACCATATTATAGATAACGTTAAATATCCTCACTGACGGAACTACATCCGACCCATGATATGGGTTAGTATGTTAATAACCAAAGGTCTTCGTTAATACGTTCAGGGTGCTTTGCGACAATTGTAATTTTCTATTTTATCTATAACTGTTCCGTTTCTCCCAAACTGAACCCATGAATACACCCATATGACTCAGTAAATGCATCCATTTGTATACTGGAGGCAAATATCATTGATACAACCGGTCAATTGATCCTTTGGAACATTTGTGTGAAAGTTGCATTTATGTCCCGATTATATAATCGACAGACTAATTTTCATGAAAATGTTCAATAAAATTCAACAAAATCGGGTCTGTATTATTCATTTGTAAAGAAATTTTAACAAATAAATAAATAATTGATACAAAATGGCATCTCCAAGCTACCAAATCACCTTGTCTGACGAATCTAAAGAAAGAATTACAAAGGTTTTAGAATACTCCAAGACGATTGCTCACTACGGGTTCATTCCATTCGTTTTATACTTAGGATGGTCTGCAACTCCAAACAGACCATCCTTATTCAACTTATTGAGTCCTTTCCCATCAGCTTAGGTTAGTGGAGGTCAGCGGGTGCTGGTAGGAGCCGTGTTAGTAGATATGTTGAAATGGACGACAGCGCAGAGAAATTTGCATAGTCGTTGGGTGCATCATTGATCTTAGGATGGCTATTGTGAGGCTTCCAGCCTTGAAATTCGACGGTGTTCATTTATGACGGCGAAGGACACTTCGTTGTTAGTGTATGCCTTATTATGTATATAGTTGTTCATCAAGTGAATGTTAATCTATTTTATTTTATATACTGCTATCTTGTAGGGATCTGTCTACGAAGGATCTTTTGACCTTCGGAATCGACAAGACATTTGTAATCGACTGAGCTGTAGGTATTGCGTCTAGATACACGAGACTTGTGGGTAAATAATTCTGATAACTGGGTCTGATAGCTGCGTCATGATTGCTTCACGTTGCGCATTTTTCAGAATATTTACATGAGCAGAGCTAGACTGAATATCATGTAATAATATAACAAATAGTGACAGAATAAGCAAATAATGGTAACTGAACTGGCTAGAAATGATGTGTTGTTCAGCAGAAGACAGGTTGAGATGATATCGGGACTTGCAGCAGGATTCACTACAACTATAGTGATGCACCCGCTAGACTTGATCAAAATAAGATTGCAATTATCACCAGACATGAGTACCCGTCCGTTCAAATTATTCTATAATATCGTATCCAAGATTAATGATTCGGCTGTAGATGATTTCAATGTATATAAACAAAGGCACCATGCGAAGGGCATCAAGCATTCGGTTCTCAGCAGATATAAGTTTCCGCATACGATTTTTCAATACTACAGGGGTATATCACCCAACATTGCCGGGAACATTGTGGCCTGGTCATTCTACTTTACTTTGTACGCAGAATTCAAGAACTTGATAGACTTTTCAAACGACACTGCCAATTACTTCACGTCGTCCTCGGCAGCCGGTGTGACTACAGGGTTATTGACTAACCCAATATGGGTGTTGAAAACCAGAATATTAGGCACAAACAGGAACGACGCAGGGGCATACAGGTCGGCCTTCCACGGAATAAGACTCATGCTCAGGAAAGAAGGGATTCTCAGTTTCTGGAAGGGGACAATCCCAGGGTTGTTTCTGGTTCTCCAGGCAAGCTTGCAGTTCACCTTCTACGATCACTTCAAACAATACCAGCTCTCTAAAAAAACCAACAAGGGCGATGGCTTGTCGACGGTCGAGTATATTGTGTCCTCCGCAGCATCGAAGACTTTGAGTACCATCATAATGTACCCAAGTCAGGTGGTCAAGTCGAGACTACAAAACTCCATGGTCAAGCACATGTCCTTAAGGTCCGTGTGTAAAGAAATCTGGCATAAGGAGGGTCGTTGGTGGGGGTTCTATAAAGGTGTTGGCACCAATATGCTTCGAGTTGTGCCGGCCACTTGTATTACCTTCGTGTCGTACGAGACCGTTAAGGACGCACTATCCTAGTTATGAAATAGACCCGTATACAACATAGGCGATCAATACCAATAGACATTAGCCGTCCGTTAAGTTACTAGAACCGATTATACGCAGACTAAAGTATTAAATTTGTATAAATGCATCAATTTCAATGTTTTCACGTGAATTGGCCCTACGCGTTATGGAAAACAATTCAGTAATATGGAAAGTGGTGATGATTTGTTTCCAAACAACTGCTGCGACTAACCACGAAGATGACTGACAGTAAACGGAAACCAATATCGGACTTTGACGAAGTTCACGAATTTGGTGTTAAAAAGCGAAGGCTACAGGAAGAAGTTGTTCCAAAAGTTAGTGCGTGGATACCACCGTCTGTCAGTGAGATCAACGAACCATTCAACTTCGACTCGTCAACGTACCATTCGCAGATCCCTCAGGAGATACAAGCAGACATGGCTGCGTCAGTGGTGCTAGGGGTCGACGAGGCAGGTAGGGGTCCAGTGTTGGGCCCTATGGTGTACGGTATAGCTTACTCGCTCGAGTCGTATCTGAAGGACTTGCAATCGAAGTACGGGTTTGCCGACTCCAAGACTCTCAAGGACGACAAGCGGCGCCAGTTGTTTCAGATGATCGAGGATGATGAGCACGAGCTCCATAAACACGTTGGGTGGGCCACCACCACCATGACAGCCAAGGACATCTCGAGTGGCATGCTCCAGACGAGTCTCGGCAAGGGGTCGTACAACTTGAACGAACAGGCCCATGACACGACCATTGAGTTGATCAAGCAGGCACTCTCCAGGGGTGTCAATGTCACCAAGGTGTACGTTGACACGGTGGGCCCTCCGGCATCATACCAGGCAAAATTACTGAAGATCTTCCCTGGCGTCGCTATCACCGTCGCCAAAAAGGCGGACTCCATCTACCCTATCGTCAGTACCGCCTCCGTCGTAGCCAAAGTCACCCGTGATCTCAATCTACACTTCTACAACGCCCATTTGCCCCTTCTACACCACCATGTCCTAGGCTCGGGCTATCCTTCCGACCCCAACACCAGCCGGTGGCTTCACGCCAACGTCGACCGAGTGTTCGGCTGGTGCTTCGGCCTCGTTCGTTTCTCGTGGCAGACCTCTAAGGACAGCTTGGAAAAGAACAATGAGGTCCCAGTAATCTACGAAGCTCAATGCATCAAGGAGGACTCGGGCTACCAAGATGTGGGCGATTTCTTCTCCGATTCTGGATCTCAGAATGGAACCTGTGGACGCCATTCTGGACCCAAATCGTCCGACGCTCCGTTCGTAATCGACTCACTGTACTACGGCTCGCCCGGCATCCTCCTCTGACTCTCCATCAACGTCTTGTATAGTATATTGTATAGTAAATGCTACAATAAGTTTTGAGTACGACGATTTGGGCGCAAATTTCATCGGAATTTAAGCTCCGGTTTTAAGTGACACAAACTCACCGCGGAAGACAACCATGCGATCGATGAGTATTAGAAGGTAAGTTAGTTGATACTTGTTTATCATTCAATACAGTTTGCTTGATAGTAATAATACTTATATATCGGTAAACAGAAAGAAGAATGAGTGCTTTAATCGCTGCGTCAAGATGTACAATGGGCTTCCGTGCCGTTGCTTGCACTAAACAATATAGTGTTGGGTATTTGCAATTAGCAAGATTATATTCGTCGGGTAAGTTCCCGCCACATATGGTGATCAACATGCCAGCTTTGTCGCCAACCATGACACAGGGTAACATCGGCAACTGGAGCAAGAGCGTCGGAGACGAATTGCACGCTGGTGAAGCAATTGCTGAAATTGAAACCGATAAGGCCTCGATGGACTTTGAGTTCCAAGAAGACGGTTACTTGGCTAAGATTTTGTTAGGAGATGGAAGCAAGGACGTACCAGTCGGTAAACCAATTGCTGTGTACGTGGAAGAATCCGAGGACGTATCAGCTTTCGAGTCGTTTACTGCCGAAGACGCTGGTGATGCTGGCTCTGAGGCCAAGGCCCCAGAGCCAGAGGCTGAATCGAAGCCTCAGGAAAGCAAGCCAGAAGCCAACGAGCAAAAGCTTAAGTCGGAAAAGACTACTGCAGTCGCAAAACCAGTTGGCAGAATTTTTGCCTCTCCATTGGCCAAGACTATTGCCTTGGACAAGGGTATCGCTTTGAAGAACCTCAAGGGTACGGGACCAAACGGCAGAATTGTCGCTAAGGATGTCGAGAGCTACAAGGCTCCAACAGCAGCAGCAGCAGCAGCAACTGCTCCAGCCGTCGGTGCCAGCTACGAGGACGTTCCAATCTCGAACATGAGAAAGACTATTGCTACCAGATTGACTCAATCGTCCCAAGAATCTCCTTCATATATTGTGCAATCGCAAATCTCGGTTTCTAAGTTATTGAAGTTGCGTCAATCCTTGAATGCAGCTGCTGAGGGCAGATACAGATTATCGATCAACGACTTGTTGATCAAGGCCATTGCTTTGACCAACTTGAGAGTCCCAGAAGCTAACTCCGCTTGGTTGGGTGAGCAAGGTATCATCAGAACCTACGCGAACGTCGATGTATCTGTTGCTGTTGCTACGCCTACTGGTTTAATCACCCCAATTATTAAGAACACACACACCAAAGGTTTAGCTACCATTTCGAACGAAATCAAGGAATTAGGTAAGAAGGCGAAGGCAGGTAAGTTGGCTCCTGAAGAGTACCAAGGTGGCACCATCACCATATCTAACTTGGGTATGAACCACGCGGTCAACAGCTTCACCTCTATTATTAACCCTCCTCAATCGGCTATCGTTGCTATCGGTACAGTTGACAAGAAGGCTGTTCCATCTAATGTTAACGAACAAGGTTTTGTTTTTGATGACGTTATGACCATCACTGGTACCTTTGACCACAGGACTGTCGATGGGGCTCTCGGTGGTGAATGGATTAAAGCATTAAAGACAATTGTCGAAAATCCTTTAGAAATGTTGATCTAAAGAAGATTAGCTGATCTTTTGAGCTTCATTGATTGAAAAAAATCTTAATATATCATAATCTATAACATAATATAAAAATAAGACAACGAATAGAATAGAATATATGTTTCTTCTCGTGTAATATTGATAGTTACGTATATACCATATAATTATGGGAATTTATTCTAGCGAGCACCGAGGCGAATTTTAAATCGAAAATAAACAATTTTGTTTATGCTGTTCTCCTTTATATAAAGCTAGATTGCCAATGACTTTGAAGACCATATATATAGCCAGACACGGATATAGAGCCAACTGGCTACCTCCGCCACATCCGCCAAACCCTACAGGTATTGATAGTGATCCACCGTTGGCACCACATGGTGTCGACCAGGCTAAACAATTGGCTGGGTACCTTAATTCGTTACCTACGAATGAGCAACCGCAGTTTATCATGTCTTCTCCGTTTTACAGATGTGTTCAAACTAGTGAGCCTATTTGCGAAATGCTCTCGGTGCCGTTAGTATTGGAACGTGGTGTTGGTGAATGGTATAAGAAAAACCGTGGTGTTGTTCCAGAGCCAGCTAATTACGACGTGTTGAAACCATTCTTTTTGTGTTTACTGGATGCCAGTGTATGGGATAGGGATACAACTATTGGTGTTATTCCATCCTTAGACGGTGAATCAGAAGATGACATTTTTGCCAGAGCTGTCAAATTTTGGGAAGAATTCATACCAGTATTCGAGTCGAAGTACCCAGAAATCACCACAATATTGATTATCACACATGCAGCCACAAAAATTGCTCTTGGCATGTCGTTGCTTAAGTTAAACAATGTGTTTGAACCAATTGACAATGATAATACGTTATTAAGGGCCGGTGCATGTTCGTTGGATAAATACGATCGAAGAACCGAAGATTGGTCGATCAAGATGAATGGAAATTGCGAATTCTTGTTGGATGGAGAAGAAATGAACTGGGATTTCCACTCATCTTTTGAGGCCGGTTCGGACGAAGATATCAAAGCAAGACAAGAAGAAGCTAGAAGAAAATCACAAGCCAATAACAATAAAGAAAACTTTAGCAAGGAACCAACCCCAGTCACCGAAGTTGCGTCAGGCTCTGACCAGTTAGCCAACGAAGAATACGAGGTACGTTCATAGAATATAATTAGAACTTTAATACAAAAGAGATTTCATTACTAACTCATAAAAGAATTTTTATGTAACAATAGATATACCAATGATTGGAAATTCTAACCTTTCACAATTTGAAGATATCAACCAGCCTAGTTCTCAGAGTAACCAGGATTCGAAGGAAAACATAACATCCAATTCAAAACAAAACTATATCAAATCGTCATCACATCTTCAGATTACAGACTTGAACAACAAAAACCCGTTGATTAAATTGTCGAATAGCAATGTCAATACTGACAACGATTTGATCAATAATTTATCCGTTATAGATGGGAATATTTATCAAACCAACTGGACGAAATTAGTTGGAACTGACTTGATTTTTGATGACTACGGAGAGTTGATAGGAAATGTAAGAGAGCACTTGAAATGTGATGAAAACATTAAGATCGCTGCAAAGAATGAGAAGGAGAAGAAGGATGCCGATATGTCTGCTGATGATGATGTCAAGATCAAAGACGAACAAACTTCCTTCTTGTTGAAAGCTATTAAGGCTGCTAAGAAAAAACAACCAGAAGAGTAGGTTCATATTATTTAATAGATTTGAAGTAGTTAGAAAGTGGAAATGTTTAGTTCTGTTATAATAAAATAAATAAGGTGAATTGACGTGAGCTGCGGTCAATTTTTGTTTTGCGACAGTCAAACCCCCCGGTTTTATAAGAAGTATTCCGCTTATTGGTTCCCTAATTATCAGTTATGTCATTCAACCATCCAGTACACGAGCAACTAAAGCAATACCGATTGGTTTTAGCGTCCACTTCTCCACGAAGGTTGGAGATTCTTCAGAATAACCTTCAAATTACCGACGTGGTGATAATGCCCTCTAACTTTGAAGAGAACTTGCTGAAAAAAACCCATACCTGCCAGGAATATGTCTCCAACACGTCGTTAGGAAAGGGCGAATCGGTAGTGAAGCAATTGATCATGCAAGACGGACCCAGTTCCATCGTCGTATCGTCGGACACAATCATCACCTGTAATGGTGATATTTTCGAAAAACCCCACACAAAGGAAAGACAGTTCGAAATGTTCCAGAAATACCGTCTGCACCCCAACTTGCAAGTAATAACATCGGTTAATGTAATCAAGTACGATGCGGTCACGAAAGACTCTAGCATAAAATCGGCCAATGAGATCACCAAACTCAGATTCAACGACGAACTATCAGACGAATTTTTGCAGTATTACATCGACAGCGAGGAGGGACTCCAGGTGGCCGGTGGCTTCAAGTTTCAGCAATCAGGATGCTTGTTGTTCAAGTCTATCGATGGCGATTATTTCAACATTGTGGGCTTACCTGCGACCACCACATTCCGTTTAATAATAGACATCTTGCAACCTGACAATGTGTGAGAAGAGCCTATGATGGCTACCTGACCGGATCCTGTATTGCATATCTGACTTACAACCTACATCTATCTACAAAACCGCTTATTCCGTCTCGGATCTGTCTTTCTCGTCCCCATTGTTACCCTAAAACCACCCCGTATTCACTGAATCTTGGCCACATGCTACCCATAACCTCAGGTGTATTTCGTTTACCTATCTGACTCAATTCCTCCTATCGGTTGACTACGGATGTCTCCTAATCTCCTGGGATAGTATCAGTATGATGAATATGACCTGTATATAGAGGGTGTTACCAGAGGTGTTTTGTGTAATGATGTTTTTTCAGGCGATGAGACCTAAATAAAAATTAATTTTGTAGTTAGAGTAAATTTGGAGCAGTAATAGACGGCATAATATGGGTAAAGTTAGTAATAAGAAGCAAAGCACTGAAAGAAAAGTCGGGGATATCGAGGGTGATTTGCGATTATCCGAATTAAGTGGAGATGAAGTGTCGGGTGAAGCAGAAAGCGCCGATGGGAGCGATGACGATAGCGATGAGGAAAGCGACGAGTTAGAAGGATTTTCAAGTGATAGCGACGAAGAGGAAGAAGCAGCCGACGAAGAAAAGACAAGTAAAGACAAACACACGAAGACATCCCCAACAGACAAATACATACAGCCATCGGACCACACAGTGACCAAAAAGAAGGCCGCTGGTGCAGGGACCACCGCATCCAAGAGCAAAAGAGGTGTCATATACGTCGGGCGTATTCCCCACGGGTTCTACGAGGCAGAAATGAAGAAGTACTTCGCACAGTTTGGCGACATCACCCGCTTGAGGTTGTCGAGAAACAAAAAGACCGGGAAGTCAAAGCACTACGGGTTCATCGAGTTCGCCCAGCACGACGTGGCCAGGATCGCCGCCGAAACCATGAACAACTACCTCTTGTTCGGCCATTTGTTAAAGGTCCACTTGGTGGAAGATCCAAACATCCACGAGGACTTGTTCCAGGGCGCCAACATGAAATACAAGGTCATTCCGTGGAAGAAGATCGGCCAGAACAAGAACGATGCGGCCAGATCGAAGGAAAAGTGGGACAAATTGTCACAGAAATGGTCCAAAAAGAAGACCATCAAACAGCAGCAGTTGACAGACAAGGGCATCGACTTCGACTTGTCTTCTATATAGTTTTATCCATAAATACACGAGCTTTACAATAGAGGCAGTAGTTCTTGGTCCCAAGTGATCGTTTAAATCGTCACGTGATTGTGTACTGATGCGCTTACGTTCATAATAAATTTTATTGGGTTGGTTCTCTTCACATGGAACCCCAATCAAAACAGTACATATTGGACGTATATAGTCGAGTACTTGGTTATAGACATCTCAGATAAAAGAATTTAGCAATATGTCCGAAGAAGAATTGAAAACGTACACTTTAGACGAAGTTTCGCAACACAACATCGTATCAGACCTCTGGGTTGTTTACCATGGAGGAGTATACGATGTGACCAAATACATAGATGAGCATCCAGGTGGTGAAGAAGTTGTTATTGACGTTGCTGGTACCGATGCGACTGAAGCATTCGAAGATATCGGACACTCCGACGATGCTCGTGAAATCTTGAAATCGTTGTTGATTGGTAAGGTTGAAGGTGGCTCTGTCAAGTCGCCAGTCAGCACCGCCAGCATTACTGAAGAGTCGGGCTCGTCGATTCCCTTGCTTGCGTTGATGGTCTTATTAGCTGCTGTTGGTGTATACTTTTATATTAAATAGGGATGTTTAAGTATTCATAACAAAATTCTACGTAATTAATATGAGAGATTGTAGACGCTGTACGAGCCAGTTTCGAGCAGTGCTGGACGATGTCCTTGGAGAACGGTGGGCCATGATTCTGTATTGATTCTGGTGGTTTTCGAAGGTCCCAAATATGGATTGGCGGCCGTTTTCATATGATCGCATGAATAAAATTTTCATGCGCAAGACAAATGTTGGAAAATTGCAACTGATAATTCGGGGTAACATGTGAACATAGACCAGCATGCGCATTGGTGCAATCAATGTTCTTCATGGGATTAGCAGAATTATCTTTTAGCTTTGTAGATGTGCCTTTTGGAGGCCGGGAAGAGATGTAGTTTCTTCCAGTTCTCCGTTCAATTGCTAGGCTACGTAGACGTGACTATTTCTCTCTGGTATCGTAGGAGTCGTAATGCCGGCAGACCAATGGATCAGGCATTAACAAGGATAAACGTGAGGTGTTGATACCACGGGCTGTCGATTCTTGTTTGATTCAACCAGGTTCCAATTGAGCCAAGATTCAATTTGGACCACTCCGAATTCCATTTCAATTGACCCTTTCTGGGGTCATATTGCCACTGTCATGTAGAATAACAGTACATTTGGAGTACGCAATGAGTCAACGTACATGTATATAGGGAAATTGAACTACCGTTGTACGATAAGTGGCGCGCTGATCCGTCGGTGTATAAGCAGCGATTTAGGCCTTGTTTTTGGGACTGTTTTTCTTTATAAATCACCATAAATGTCAAAGTATCAACAAAGTTTAGCATTCGTCAAGAAATTAGGATTGGAACACCCAATCATCCAGTCCCCAATGGCTGGTATTAGTACGGTTAAATTGGCGTCTGTTGTTAGTGCAAACGGGGGATTGGGATCGATCCCTCTCGCAGCAGTTGATCTTAGAAACGAAAGCGGATTAGACTCAGTAGTCAAACAATTGGATGAGTTCAAGTCGTTAGTTGACACCAACGTCGTTAATCTAAATTTCTTCTGTCATAATCATGAAGAACAAAAAACACCTACGGACCGTCAGACTGAAAACTGGCATAAACTCTTTGGTAAGATCAGACCAAACGTCAACCGAGATATCCCGAACTTGCAAAAGTCCAATATTTCCTTGAAAGAGATAGAGGCTAATCATCTACAGATTTTTATACAGTTACTAGAGAGATTGGTAGCATTCAAGCCAAAAGTTGTAAGTTTTCATTTCGGGTACCCATCTGATAAGGCTATTAAATTCTTGCAGGAAAATGGGATTATGGTCTTCGTTTCCGTAACGTCAGTAAAAGAGGCGAAAGAATTGGTTGACTTGAAGGTCGATGGTTTAATTACCCAGGGGTATGAGGCTGGTGGGCATAGAGGTAACTTTTTGGTTTGTGAAAAACTAGACGAAAACTTGCCTACCTTTTCCTTATTTAAACAAGTGCAAGCGATGGTAGACAAAGCGTCATGGAAACCTTACCTTATACCTGCAGGTGGGATTATGGATGGTAAAGCCATAGAACATTATTTGGCTAATGGAGCCTCGGGTGTTCAGCTAGGCACAATTTTCTTGAGTACGCCAGAATCGAATTCGAATGACTTTGTCAAAAGTGAGGTATCTGGATCTAATGACATACCAACAATCATGACAACTTTGATATCAGGAAAGCCAGCAAGGTGCTTACGTACACCGTATATCGAGGACTTGATTAAGTGCTATTATGATTTGAAGCTCGATGATCAACCTTCCTACGGCTATGCTTACTCTGGCTACAAAACTTTAGCAGCTTTGCTTAAGGATCCACGTTATGGCTTTTATTTGGCAGGTCAAAATTACCATCAAATTAACCCTGAGTTAAATACAAAGCAAGTCTTACTAAAACTCGGAGATGAACTTAAACAGGCAGGATTTAAGACACAAAACTAAATGATTTAGACTGCAATATGACCCTTCTAACTTTTGTAGCTACAATATTATACACAATTTTTGATATCGAAGACGCGTTCTAATAAACTGTATTATGTAGTTGCGCAGTTTAAAGTTGCAGCAAAAAGGTGCCAAACTTTGGAATTAGCGGCTTGGATATGCATGGATACTGAAAATCAACGGCTGTTACTCAAAGATCATCGAGCGTGACATTGGCTGAATTATATTGTAAATAGTTTAGTCCTTTGTAAACTAGGCTTGTTTTGTTTTCAAATTGTTAGTTTTGATGGATTTTGACAATTTTTGAGTATTTTTGTTTTAGTTTCTACAAAAAATCAGAATGCGAAAAATCAGAGACGTATCTAACCATATTGCTTTAACAATGAAACTGTATTATTTGAGAATGTATAGTCTTGTTATCTATTGTACATGTCTATTTTTATTTAGTTATTTGGCTTTAAGCAGTACATTCTGACTGGGTATAATTCCTTTGGTAAACCCTTTTGGACATCACTGGAAATTAGCTTAAACCCAGCCCTGTTGAATAATTCCCTGAATTTTGCATCCGTTCTTGTTACAGAAGAATCGGTCTCGTCGAAAATGTCTTCGCACGGCGCTATGTTTTCCTTTACAATCATAGTACCGATACCACTGCCGATTAGCGCACTCTTGCATCTTTCCCAGAATTTGACCAACTCGTCGTCTGGCAACTGTCCAACACACCATTGACACCACACTAACCAGTATTTTCCTTGTTTTGTCAGTGGACAATCCCATTCTTGCATACCGATATCGTAAATGTCTCCCAATTTGCCTTTGTTTCTGACGTCTGCCAACTGGTTATCCATTTGTGCAACAAACGGCTTGACTGGTTCTAATAGGTCGCATCTGTCACTCACTTTCCACAACATGTCTCTGGTTATTCTACCTATACCTGCACCCATATCGATAGTGAGCTTTTCTGTACCATTAGGGCAAATCATTCTCGCTTGCAACTTTCTCAAAAATGTAGACGATCCAACAATATCAGCTTTGGGTACGGCTGTTTGTTCTCCAAATCCTCCTAACACCCCGTCTACTGACGCTGGAACAGCAGTCCAGTAATCGATGGCATCATTGTAATTTATCTGTGAGTCTGCCATAATATCCTCGTCTATGTTGTGCCCGTTCACTTGTATAGACTTGACTGGCATGTTTCCTGATGTCCTTTCAAACACTTCTGATCACTAACTAAATAAAACTTTTTTAAAAGATGATATTGCGACATTGTACCGACTTCTTCATCATATATCGCGACATGGAAAATAGCACTACGCGTAAGCTTATAAGAGACATAAATAAGAACTTCTAGTGCTTATTGTTATATTCATACATGATATACAGCATGACGTCGAACTACTATGACTTGGATGATATACTATCCGACGGCGAAAAAGTTCCATGTCGTTTCAATATCACAGTCCCCGGATTGGGATATTTGGAGGGTAACCCTGGGAAATCAATTGCAAAAGATACCAGAATTGAATTACCGTTATGGCTCGCAGAAATCTTGGCCATATGTGAATTACTGGAAGATTCACAACAGAGTTTCATTGATTTGTCGCAGCCGGATTTCATAAATGTCAAGGTGTTAAATGCTATCAAAACTAACCTGGCGAACATAGATTTGCATTCAATATTAACCAATTACTATAAATTGAGTGAAAAATGGGCATCTATGTTCAATGACATGGAGTTAATAGAGGTGGTGATGCAGATGTTAAAGGAGAGATCGTTTGAGATCAATAATTTCGCAAGTAATGCGAGCAAGCAGATCAATAACAACTTTATTTTCTCCCTCGATGAATTCGAAAAGAAGTTGTTCAAAGTAACATCTGATAGTAATAAGCAAATGCGAAATTGGTTAAAGGATTAGAAATTGGGCAATGATTTATGTGATGTAAGGTACGAAAAATGTTTATTTTCAATTGTTTAGTATATTGATATAGAATTATAGCATGTTAATCGACACAAAAAAATAGTAATACATTTATACAGTCCGTGTTGTGAAATTGTTCACCTTATTGCTCATCTTGAGGTTGGTTATCATTTTGTATTTCATTCTGAGCATCATGGGCATCTTGGGCATTATGGGCATCTTGGGCATCTTCTTGAGCTGGTTCATTGTCCTTTGGTTCATTGTCCTTTGGTTCATCCCCTTCGGCATTAAATAAATCATCGTTTAATTCGTCATCACTATCATCTATAGTTTCTTTGGACAACTTCGATACCTTCCTCTTTTTAGAAGTTTTGATTCCATCTTCCTCATTGTCATCTTCCTCACCCTTTCTCTTCAAATCGTTATCGGCCTCAGACTCATCCTCTGATGGCGATGGTGCATCATCTTCACTATCGCTGACAATATTCTTCCTTTTACCTTTCTTTTTCAGTTTGCCGCCCTTAGTAGATGATTTCTTGTTTCTTTTCTTTTTCTCTTCTGTAGCTGACTCCTTATTAAATAACTTCTCGTCATCTTCTTCGTCAACCATAACATTCATTCTAGCTTCTTCAGCCCATTGCTGTGCCTGTTCTTGTAATTTAACTCTTTCTTTGGCCCTCTCTTCTTCGATTTGTCTTTCTTCATCTTTTCTGCGTTCTTCTTCTTTCAATAATTGAGCTGCTTCTTGTTCTCTAGATTTCTTGGCTTCTTCCAATCTTATTTCAGACTTAGTAACACTATCAATAGTTTCTTCAAGACATGAATTCAACCTATTTAACAAAGTATTAGTACCCAAATTAGCACGAGCTTTTAATTCAGACTTAGGATATGGTGGATGCTTTTCATTATCGGATGACAAAGAATTCAATGTATCGATAGCTACATTTAAATTTTCTATACCCTTTTTGATATCTTCAATAAGTCTTTGTTCCACTGGAAGCCTACTAATGAATTCAGCAAGTTGGAATTGAATATAAGCCATGTTGAATCTTAATGAGGACTTAGCACCAGTAGCATTTTGTAATGCTCTTTCACTATAGGACAACGCATTATTCAAATAACTCAAGTTCTTTTCAGACAAACCCCTTGAGAGCCAAGCACGACCCAAGAATGATAAGATTTTAGAGTCAGTATCATTTGCATATCTCATTAATGCAATTTCATAATTTTCGATCGCCTTTGAATATTGTTTCAAATCTAAAAGAACATGTCCTAAATTGAGGTACACTGATATGTCATTCAAGGAATCTCTAATTTTCCTCAAAATATCCAAACCCTTATTAGATTCTTTATTTTCAATGTATACAATGGCTAAACCTTGAGCTCCAAAAACATTGTGAGGATCAACCGACAATACTTTTGTGAATAATTCTACTGCTCTGATATAGTATTTTTTCTTCTTTTCATCCTGACTCAGTGCTTTTATATCTCTTGCCATAATGCAATAAATATTGGCTAATGACAATAATGCATAACAGTCATGCGAATCATACTCAACTAAAGTATCCTTTTGGTGATTGGTGTCCGCATCCGGCTTCATGCCGAGCTTTTTACCAAAGGTTTTGACAAACCAGCCATAGAATGAACGAATCTCCAAGTCTGATGCATTCAAATCTATTAATTTTTCAATTTCTTGTTTAATTTCTTCTTTTGTAGATTTGTTAGTTGACACACAATCTAAAAACAATAATCTTAATTTAGCAGAGAAATAATTTGGACACTCATTAAGTAATGATTCATGAATCTTAATAGACTCAGATTCATTAGATAATTCCTTTGATCTAGCAAGATTGAAAGATATAGTGACTTTTAAATCATCACGTAAGTCCATCAATACATCGCCATTTTCATCTTTAAAATCATCACAGGTATTCAACTTTTCAGATGTTGTTTGAAAAATGTGTGAGGCAGCCTCATAATTATGTTTGATAAAATTAAAGACCCCAATATTATTATATATTTCTAATGGAGCATCTTTGCTAATTTGTTTTCTCGATTCAATTGCCTTATTTAAATAATTTAAAGATTGATTCATATCCTTAGATTCATGCAACTTACTTAATATCAAATATGCGTTCAAAGCAACAGGCTCTTGATTCAGTGTTTCGATATCATCTTCATTCTTTGAGTTAGATGTCAATCCTCTATTCTTAGCTAATCTCAAGTATCTTTCCAACATAGAAATTCCTTGTTCTTGCTTTCTCTTGCTCTTATGCTTTGAATACAATACACCCAAAGAATAGTTCACTTCCAAGCATTTCGGATTTGTCTTTAAAATAGATTCATAAGTAATCGTAGCTTCTTCTGTAGATCCACGATTAATTTGCGATTGTCCCAAACCCAACTTAGCCATCAAATTATTTTCGTTTAATTTAATAGCCTCATGGAAGTATTTTTGTGATTGCATGAAATCAGAATTTGCAAATGAAACTCTACCTAACCATAATGCTGCTTGCGACAATAAATTCGACTGGAATTTGGAAACCTTTGATGGATTATATAATTTTGTAGACGCTGAACTACCAGAAATTGAATGAATCACTTTATTGCAAATTTTTTCAACTAACGAGTAGTCTTCTTTAGAAAAATAATATGTTGCCAAAGCTAATAAAATAACTGCATCGTTCGAGTTTTCTTTATGATTTTCTGCTAATTGTTTCAAACACTTCTCATAATTTAACTGGAAGTCCTTATCACCTAATGAATTATTAAAATTAATATTGAAGCTGGCCAAGTTTAATAAAATTTTAGCTTTCAAATTAGCTGGGTCAAGTTCTGATGCTCTTTTCCATGAACTGATTGCCATTGGCTCGTCTTTAAGAAACCAAAAACATAAACCAATTCCGATTCTTGGATCTGGTTTCATTAAAGGGTTTAAAATTAAAACTTGTTGATATAATTTTAATGCATTAGCATAATTCTTTGTCTTGTTCAAGATAATTTGAGCCTTTCCTAATAAAGCAAAACAGTTATTATTGTCTATTTTCAACAATCTATCGAATATATCCAAAGCAGGTTCAATTTGATCTTTATGCAAATATAGCACAGCTTTTGCCAATAAAATTGAAATACTACCATTGGTGCTGTCCACGGTTGAAATCTGATTAATTTCCTCACTTGCATTAACCAAATTCTCCTCCTTATTTATTCCACTGGCGACAAATTTCAAGTATAACCAACTCAAATATGAATGAAGTGCTAATTTATCTTCATTAGTAAATTGAGATAATCCCATAGCAGTTTTAACAACATTCAAACTTTCATTTAGTTTATTCAGTTGAGCATAGGCTATTGCTACTGAAATCCAGTACTTTCTAGGACAGTTTTCAGTTTCCAAAAAACTGATTAATTCATTGCTGTCTTCTGGTAATTCCTCAACTAAGTTAATACTAACAATTTGTCCATTACTTAAAGGAACATCTAAATTACCAATCGTTTCAGCCGTGTGTTTCCCTGAATAAAAGGATACATCTTTTGGATCCTCCATACCCGAGCCTATTCTGATCGTTTATTTCGATTGTGAGAGATCGGAACGTCGTATATTTGTCGGCGGTGAATCTTGTTGATATTTTAATTTTCAAATGAATGAAAATTAACATAAGGTCGTGCGAAAATATGAAAAATCTAATTGATAGCTATATAATTTACAATCCATCTATTACTATATTATTAGCCCTGCTGATCAAAGCATTATGAACACAATCGTTAAATAAATTAGAAAGAATAAGTTTTTGTGATATCGGAGTCTTAGATCTGATTAGTTGTCCACGTATTTGTAAATTGTTTGGATAATCAAGCAAATTTGACATATCAATAGATACGAAGAGTTCTATTTTAAAATTATGTTTACCACAGAAGTATCTTATTTTGAAATTTATTGTATTGTCATTTTCTGAATCGATGAAAACTATGGGTAATTTCCAAGAGATCGAGTATATGTCCTCATCGATCGCTTGCAATACCAACCATGATTTTTTGAAATTTTGGAAGTGTTCAACTATAGTTGTTCCGGGAATCAAATTGAACAATTTTGGAGCAATATTGGTCCCAATGAAAGAATTGTTGAATGGAACAAATGATTTCTGATTTACAGAATAGCGTACGTTGGATAAATCATGAATATCTGTAAAGTCCATCGCAATATCAACACCCACGAAATTGAAATTGATTTTATTACCCTCCATGGTTTTGTAATTTAATTTTGTCAACGATTGCAAAAACTTGAACTTTAATTTCAATAATTCGATTTCTGACAATTCGTACGTTTTATTGTTACTCAAAGACTTCTCCACGTCATTTATTTCATCATTGAACGCATTGATTAAAACTTTATTATCGCTTATGATTGAATTTAATTTATTTAATTCTTCGTTCTGGAGAGACTGGTGCTGTTGGTTGTCCTTGAATCTTTTACAAGTGGTAGACAAGTCATTTTTCAATGTAAATAAATCACTAGAATCCAATATATTACAATGCGTTTCTATTTGCAATAATTGATTCAATTGATTTGATAAGTTATCAAACTTGGATTTCAATTGTTCATGGATTCCGTCAATAATAACCAAGTTTTTTAATAGCAGTCGTTTGTCTTGAATAAGACTCTGATATTTATCATCTAATTGGGTAATCAAATTTTTAATTAATTGAGTTCTCCAACCATACCAAACTTCCTTTGCTTGGTGTCTTGTGAAATCTTTGATTAATTGGAATTCCGATTTCATTGCTAATTTCTCATTTGGGCTACTCAGATAATATTGCTTGAATAACCTTGGGTTATTCTCCATAGTAAATTGATTGAACTGATCAAATAATACAGTTCCATCTTTAATGTTCTTAGTAAGCTCCTTGCAACTAAAATCATATAGTTCCAATAAAGGAATTTTATTCATGGCAGTAACGAATTCGTCAAACTTAAAATCTTCTTCCTCGTTAATTTGTGGTAGCGATATACTTATCCTATCAACATATTTAATACCAATTTCCAAGTCATCATAAAACCTAATGCTGATATCTTTCAAAAAGTCATTCAACGAAACGGGCGTGTAATTGTCGACTTGTTCAGCATCATTGTCCATGGATTCTGTACTCATGTCAGCCAATGGAATCGTTGTAGTTATTGTTTTATTAATACCACTATGATTATCAATTTTAGGATATTTGTATCGCATTGGTTCGGTTTCATCTTTCGTTCTTTTAGATTGTACCTGCTTGATTTCACCATATTCTTGGGTCAATTGCATTCTTTGTGAAGGTTCATCCACTTCGTTGTTGATATCACGCTTGGCAGAAATACCCGATTTTAATTCTTGTCCAATCTGAGTGAGCTCCGTGTTTACTGTGTCTTGATTATCATTTTCCGCATCTGGTATTGTTACATCTGCAGAGTTACCATTGGAATGTGCATTTTTCATGTCAATTTCATGTATATGTTCAGATGGATCAATATAAGTTTCTTTTGCAGAATTATCGTCACCGTTTTGATAATCTTGTTTCATAAGTTCATCCTCAGCTTTGTTGTTTCCCTCGAATACTTCATCTTGATTATTGTCGTTCTCCTCGTTTGTTTGGAATTCAGTTCGTTCGTGGTCCGTTATGTCAGTTATCTTATCTGACCCAGTTTCCACTAATTGTTCAATACTTGTCATGTTGTTTTCTGGGACTTGTTCAATATTTTCATTGCCATTTTCAATAATTTGGGGTCGAATACGTGTTAATTGGTAGTCTTTGTCTTTACCCGATATGTTTATTTTACCTAGTTCTTGCGTGAACTCCATAATGGATTCATTTTCTGGAAGCTTCAGATCGTTGTATTGGTCGTTCGATTCGGCGTTTTGTATTTTATGTATCAACCCACGCCTATCGTTTTGGTCATATATTTTAGTCATGTCCATCGTTATTTCTTGATTGATATGATCTTGCTCACAGTTCCCGGAAGATATTTGTTTGTTAGTATGAGAATAAAATTTGGTAATGTCCATAGTTTCTTCTAAATCGTCATCTTGATGATGGTTATGGTGATTTTCGTCATCATTGACTTTTACACTATAGTCCGCATATCTATTATAGCTTGTATGTGTCGAGTTTACTGTAGATTCCTGATGAACGGGCTTGTTTGGCTCTTGTGTAGATTCGTTATCGTTTTCCATTGGAGACACGCCATTTACCATGCCAAGTTGTTCATTTTGCAGTTCTGTCATTTCAACGTTCTGTTGTATGGAATCGTCCACACGACTGGTAATCGTGTTAACTATATTCTGGAGGTTAAGGCCAATGTTGCTTGTTAATTCCATGTCACCTTCATCGTCATCCTGATAATATTGGGGAGGATCGATACCATCGGCAATATTATCATAAACGTGGCCATTGGATTCTCTCGGTTCATTATCATCATGTTTTTCTGTTCGGTCGGCATCGTTGCTCATTGCTTTCGAACCATTATCGATTTGCTTCACATCATTGTCACGCGTGGTGCTCTGGAATTTCAGGTTAAATTGACCTGTTAATTCCATCGTTTCTTCCTCGGCGTTTTCTATATTACTTTCAAAGTCCGCCAATTCTTCGTCTGACTCTCCCTCTAGGTCATCCCCACTAATGGGGCCATTATTGGATTCCCGAATAGCATCCTTAGTTTCTTCCTCACGGCCATCCAGATTATCTTCAGATGTCGTACTATGACTACCCGAGTCAATAGAGGAATTCCCCGAATCGCTGCTATCTCGCAGCAGTGGTATGAATGCGATAGTTTCTCTTCTTTTATCTACTTGGACAGGAACAAAGTTTATCTTGTGCAATGTGACTTCTGGGTGAAACGACACTCTTCTGTTTAAACGGTTTGTCGACTGTAATAACGGTAGTGTATTATCTCCCTTTAGAATACTTCTAGAGGGTCGATCCCCCATATCTTCTTTATTCATACGTTACAAGCTATAGCACTAGGATATATGACGATATAATGTAGATCATGTAAACAATCAAATGTTTTGTAAACAAAAGAAAATTAATACGACCCGGTACGCGTACGACTGATAATACAAACAGTGGAATTCTACGTTTTATCAAGTTAATGCCATTGTACCTCGACAAGTCAGACCAGTATCAACGCACAAGCACATGTCAAGCGAGTTGTATTACTTTGGTCTTGGGAACATGGTACATCGGTGTAACGTATAATACATTTGTTGAGTGAGCTACCGTAGATCTTGCGTTAAGTCCGAACACGGAAAGATTGTTGCAACAAAGTATATACTTAGTCGTCGGAAGACTATTGCTATCCAAACTCTAGTTTCTATGGTGTCAATTTTGGCCATACTGGTACAATTGTGTACGTATCGGTCATTTTGGCTATAACGTGTACGTATTGGACATATTTGCCATAACCGTACATTTTAATTATATGGACATATGCAGCTAAGACCAATTTCGACGGACACGAAAATCCAGCCTTTGGACGCAATGGTGATGTCCCGGGCAAACTAATGTTCAAGATAGGTTAGCAAGAGAAGTGATCTCGAAACAGACCCGAATGTCGACTCTCGCTGTTAAGCGTTCAACGATCACCACCCATAGTTCCAATTTGGCCCGAAAATACTCGTCTACTCGTCTACACGGCCAAAAACCCACAAAACACCCACCAGATATCAAGGTGGAATACAGACGTCCCAATGGCTCTAGATGATCATTTTTCTGTATTAATTTGATTCTAGATAAATGTGACTTTCGCAGCAAACTTTTTTACCAACTAAAAACTACCAAAACAAAACCTTACTTGTATTGGCCCCCATATATGAAAAATTCCTGTACAACAAAAAACTGTCTCTGGAGCGTATGACTTACTTTGTGTCGTCTTAGGAGCGTCTAGAAGGTCCTACCTACGTCATTTGGCTGTTTTGTTACAGACCATAGAGATATCACTGGTTTCGCGACTAACCTCGGTTAAATGGCAATTAGTACCCCAAAATTACCGAATATCACAAGCTCCAATCAACCGAGAAACCCCAGATACATTTTATATATAAAAGAAATAAAAACAAAATTATATATTTCAATTCATATTGACTTAATATAATTTGACTATAGCTTAAAATATCGATTGATTACGCTAAGTGTATAACAGTAAAAAGGAAAAATGGTCGCCGATACAATTCTTTATCATCCAACATACAGTAAATTGATTAGATTTCTTGATACAACTCCAAAAAGAGAAAAATGTTTCAGATTAGTGGTTTACTTGTCAAGATTTTTGTCTTATTACTTACAGAGACAAGGATTCTCACCAGACGTGGTCAAAATATTTAAGGACTTGAAGCATCATATCACAATCATCAGAAAAGGGATGAGATTCTTGAAGCCTTTGAACCACCTCCAAACCGCTGCTCAGACATTCGACAATAAGTTGATGGACCCAGTTTTGCAAAAGACCACCATTATTAAAAACTTGGGTTATGTAGGATACCTTTCGTTGGACTCGATCACATGGTTGAAGTTGATGAACATTTTCTCGACCAAGAGATTCCCAAAGATCTCCACCTGGACGTCGAGATTCTGGTTGATCGCTTTGATTGCCGGTGTTTTCAACTCGTTGAGAACGTTGAAGATCTCTTACGCTAAGTTGGAAGAAAAGGAGAGCGAAGAGGTCAACAAAAAGATTTACGCTGCCAAGAGAAAGTTGGTCTGGGACTTCTTGGATATGTTCACCTGTTTGAACAGTTTGAACTACTTGCACTTCACCGAAGGTGATGTTGGTTTAGCTGGTACTATTACCTCGATCATGGGCTTGCATGACTTATGGAGCTCTTCCAAATAATCGGTCCGCAGTGTACACGAGGTGGAACACTACATCGCTCGCATGTAATGACATTAAAGGATCCCAGGGATATGAGATTGTCGTCACTACAGTGATGTATTCATTTCCTGTAAGAACAATGTCGCACTATTTTTTTACACTCGTTATATATTAGCAATACATATATAAGTAATCTTCACTCGCCAGATAGCAGCCGTGTTTAGCATCATTTCTGATATAACGACGCCATTGAGTGCTACTTTCATTACTATGGTGTCATGTACGATTTCTGTGCCTTTTTTTACAACTTCGTAGATATTTAGCGGATCTTAAGTTCTGTTTGTCAGTTGTAAACCAATGCTCCACATCGCAGGCTTTACCTATTTGTTACTGTCATCAAACCCTTGGTAATAACCATTCCAGTACCATTTCATAGCCATAGTTTTCAACTCGTTATATAAATCTTCTTTGTTCGGCTGTTCTTCAATTAATTTCTCTAGACCTGGAACATTTATGTGAAGTATCTGTTCTTGGCTGTGTGAATTCTTCAATTTGGTCCAACTCCCGTCTATTCTATCGTCTATAGGTGCCATATTGCCTGAACTACAAGGAAAATCTGTCTGCTACAAAGGCTATAACAGATTGGATATTCAGTTACAATATTCTAGTAGTCGTTACAGATGCCAGTCTATAGGTAATTCATTTATCACAGTCGTATTATTGTTCCATAATTTGGTGTAACATGTAAAGAATGAAGTAACATGCAAACCATCTCATCACCAAAAAATTATTCAACTTGCTGATGATAAGATGATTGAATATATATTCTACATATACCAAACTTCAATATGAATAATGATGGAGTTAAGGAATTGAGGATTCATATTGGTAACGTATCTCCTAAATTGGCAGAGAAACAAGTGTCTTTGGAGACCAGGTTAAGCAAGTTTGGTAAAGTTATCAAGCCATTGGAATTACATACGAAACCGATCCAAGACTATTATTTTGGATTTATTACTTTGGAACTCAGCAATAAAGACCTAGAAAAATTAAAAAATGCATTCCACGGCATTCTCTTCATGGGAATGAAGCTAACTGTAGGAGTTGCTAAACAGAATTTCCCCGATGCATGGAAACAAGATTCCAAGAGACCGGATGTATTGAAGACTGATAGAATAAAGAGAGATAAAGTTCAAAGATCTAGATATGAAAGAATAAAGGAGTCAAACACACTGTACTTCACTAATTCTATAAATGGATCAGTGATTTTTGACTCCTTGAATATTGGTGTGAACGCGGCATTAGGGTATTCGAAGTCTAGCCATACCTTCAATGACATGTCAGGAAATATTAAACACACGCAACCAACTCAATCGTTGATCGGTACGAATTCGTACAGTACTGATACTACACTGACTAATGTTACTCATCAGTCATATTCTAGAACTTCCGGAAATGGGGAAATAATTAAGGGCAGACACAGAGTCACCAAAAGGCCAAATTTGCATTTTTCGAAGGGACAGCAAACATTGCGGATCTTGATCAATGGCGAATTGAAGCAAATACAGGGATACAAGACCAAATTATGGGGGATGGAGAAGCATAAAACTGCAAGAGATTTGACTTGGAGATATCATAACGGTACTTGGAGAAGTGGTGATGATCATATAATTGAAAAAAGTACGACGGTGAAGATCAGAGATCCAATAATTGGAGGACCACAAGCGACTGAATGTGGAATCGATGGCGAAGACGCAGAGAATTATGGCAAAAACCTTGACAAAGATTCGGAAGAAGATGAATTAAAGGAAGAAAGAAATAAGAACAACACTATTTTAGCATCTTTATTCACCGATTATGACTTCAATAAGCCTATGGATTTGAGTGATGTTGAAGTGGATGAAATTGATGAAAATGATATTGTATACGACAGTAAGGGACGCCGTAAGGCTAAAAGATATGATTACGAAATTGAAGGAAAACAAGGCGAAGATGAAGCTGCTGATTTGAAATATAATGTTGATTCCCAAAAGGCCAAAGAATTAATTAATTCGTTTAAAGAGACGTTAGAAAGACCTAAAGAAGCGGTGTACTACGACGAGGATGATGAAGGTAATGAATTAGACTTAGATGCATTGGGTGAGCAATATACCACAGAAGCAATCCACGATAAATATAGCGAAGAACATGGGCATGAGGTTGCCACAAAAAATTTGAGTCTCGGTGGTAATGATGATCAAGCGAATGAGCTAGACAATGAACCAATGCACGAAGAACAAAAAGAAGAAGAGGAAGAAGAACAAAAAGAAGAAGAGGAAGAAGAAGAAAAAGAAGAAAAAGCGGAAGAAGATGAAGAAGAGGAAGAGGAAGAAGAGGAAGAAGCGGAAGAAGATGAAGATGAAGATGAAGATGAAGATGAAGATGAAGAAGAGGAAGAAGAGGAAGAAGAGGAAGAAGAGGAAGAAAAAGAAGAGGAAGAAGAGGAAAAGGAAGAAGAAGAGTTAATACCAACTTTCGACAGTAATATGGCACAAGTCAATAATACTGATGCGTTAAGGACTTTGTTCAACCCCAACCAGGTAACCTCATCAGAACCACAGGAATCTCTGCTCAAATTAGCACTCTCTGAAGACGATGAAGATATTGACGATGAAAAAGCAGTCGACTTATCGCAGCAAAACGAATTATTGAATAAAATTAAATCGAAGCAACAACAAGAGGAAGAAGAGATTCAAACATCGAAGGCCAAAAAGTTTGGTTTATTCTGGTCCCACACTGACTCCCCTTTCTTACAATCGCAATCACAATTAAACAAAATAGGTGGGTTTGAAGATTCTGTCAAATTGCCAGGTGAAGCAGAATCCCTTCTCCAGAATTCTGAGGGTGAATCACCTTACGAACAATGGTTCTGGCAAATGAGAGGTGAACTCTCTCGTGAATGCAAGAGACGTAAGAGAGACGTCTTAAGAATTTTCAAGAAGAAGACTAACAAAAACCCAGTTATATAGACCTATAATATATTGCATACGTAACATCTGTGAAATACATGTAATTAAATTTTTGTGAATATCTTCAAGACATTTGAATTTTTTATCGCTAATTTTTAAAGTTCAAAACATCATCGCATCAAACAGATAAGATTTTTTACAACTATTCTTACGAATTCATGGCGCATAATGCTAGAACAAGAAGCAAAAGTAGATAGTGGATCAGAGATACCCTCATTTACATTGAAAAATGTGTTGAATGACATTTACAATGGAATTTTTGCTTTAATTTATGATCCATTTTGTAATAGGGTCATATGCCCTATTGTTATTTTATCAACATCATTATTATCGAAGGTTATAATTAGATTGATTCCCTACACTGAAATTGATTTCAGGACATACATGCAACAAATTCAAATAATCAACGATGGAGAACTTGATTATAGTTTAGTTAAAGGAGATACTGGCCTTATTGTGTATCCTGCTGGGTTTGTCCAAATATATCAATTCTTCAGCTGGTTAACAAATGAAGGTGCAGATATTGAAATAGCTCAAGTTGCATTTGGATATTTATTAGCCTTGACAAATTTTTTGGTTATTATTGTTTATACAATGACTCTGGAGTTTAAACCTTGGCCTGTGTACTTTTTACTTTTGAGCAAAAGAATATTCTCGATCTATGTGCTCCGTTTATTTAATGATTGCTTTACTACTATTTGCATGGTTTGTGTGACAATTTTATTACAGCAAGCATCATATTGGTATAAGAACGGGGGCGCTTCAATTAGTTTTTGGTTGACCATGGTGGCAGCCGATTTATACAGTGTTGCAATTTCGATAAAGATGAATGCGTTATTATATATGCCTGGCTTTATTATAGTTTCTTATTTCTTATGTGGCGAGAATCTATTCAAGCTTAGTATGGTAATCTTGGTTGTTCCGTTAGTGCAGATACTTGTGGGTTGGAAATTCATATTACCCCTTTTCAATGATGAAGAAGCTTCATACTTAAGATGGACATATATCAACCAAGCTTTTAACTTTGACAGAAAGTTTTTATATGAATGGACCGTAAATTGGAGATTTGTTTCAGAAAAGTTCTTCTTGTCAGCTATCTTTGGTAGAGGATTATTAATTGCGAATGCCTTAACCTTAGTATTTTTCATCTTCACAAGATTCATCTCTCCGAAGATTACAGGAAAGTCAATCTCGTGTCTTATTAAGGATGCTTTAGCAAGACCGTTCAGAAACTCAATTAACAAAGATAATCTATTGATAGATCACAAGCATGGACCCAAAGTTGTCATGTTGATTCTCAGCTCCACTAATATCATAGGAATTTTGTTCGCGAGGTCATTGCATTACCAATTTCTTTCATGGTACTGTTGGCAATTACCGTTTATGTTATACATGACAGGATGGGGTGTATTTGTTAGTATTTCCCTTTGGTTAGCACATGAGTGGTGTTGGAATATGTTTCCATCAACTCCATTAAGTTCCTCTTTGTTAATAACTATATTATCCGTAGTATTAATTGGAGTGTGGTGCAATACCAATGAATGGTTTGCAAATACCGCATCTGGTGTGACTCCTGTTGATGAAACAGGCGAACATAAGAAAGACATATAGTTTACATTTATTTAATACTAATATAAATACATTATAGAAATAAATAACTGCTGATGATTTATGAGCTACACTTCACCTATGCCGCATCAACAAATTAATTATTAGTATATTAATTTAATAAAGACTCAAGCCTTAATACCTGGCAATATAATACACATATTTTAAACAAGAAATAAAAAGCGAATTGAAAAATTTCCATAATACTGAAAATTTCTCTAGCATTTCCCGAAATCATCAGTTGTTGTTGAATCAGTTAGTCTCCATTTTCGACCGCATCAACGTTTCCCCAGTTAAATCCATTCATCCCATCGCTCAATGAATTATCTCCACTTCCATCCAAAAACTGGTTGAAGTCAAAATCAATATCATCTAACCCTGCATTGTTAATTGGGGCACCAAAGAGGTGGTTATCATTATTGTTATTCCCACTAAGGATTTCAACAGGAAATATTTGACCATTGGATGGTTCTTGAAAGGAAATTGAGTTTGCCGAAGGATGCATTTCGTCATCCTTCTTGTCTTTCGATGGTTCTTCTGGAATAGGCTTCTCCTTATTGGCATTATTTTTAGTTGTACTTTGTTTATTTGGTGATTCGGTAGCAGATGTGTTTTTACGTTTTCTTTTCGACGCTGCATCAGAGTCAGCTACTGATGCAGGTGTTAACGGTGCAGAATATTCCTTTTTGAATACCGCTCCACTACCGCTATTATTGTTATTACTGTTTGCGGTGTTCGTAGCACCACTATTTACATTCGGCTTTATATTAATTGGCAAAGAAGATGCACTTGGTTTTCGACCTCTCTTAGCAGGCGTTTCCTTCTTTCGTTTGGCCGCTGTCGTTGGCGAAGGTTTATTATTAATAACAGGTGAATTCATGTTAGCCGTAGGAGAACCATTTTGCGCATGAGGTTGGGAGTTTGGTTGTTGTGATTGTGCTTGAGACGGCATCAAGCTCGGATTTAGATTCATTAATCCATTCGGATCTGTGTTACTATTGTTCCTCGCGATATCAAGTCTCTTTTTATTTTGTTTTTCAAGTAACATTAGTTGCATTTGATAATCTTGAAGTGCATTCATGTTAGGATTTATAGGAACACCATTATCGTTTGCATTCGGATTAGCCATCAAAAGACTATCTCCTTGGTTTCCAGGGACCGCAGGCTTACCATTGCTATTCATTCTGATTCCTGACGGAGGTTGTGGATGGTTAAATGTCGTTTGAGTTTGTCCATTCCCATTTATAATTTGTTGTTGAGGCTGTGGGAATAGCTGTACACCGTTCGCTTGTTGTACATGTTGGCCTTGAGAATTCATTTGAGGATTCATCCTTGAAACATTTGATGGTGAATTATTGCTCGAAATATCTTGTGCTTTTTGTTGACCCGGAACAGGGGCTTGTTGTGTGTGATGTTGCGCCGCAGCAGCTTGTTGACGTAAGTTATTCATCTGGCTCTGTGCATGCTGTTGCATTCTATTCTGAGATTGTTGCTGCTGTTGTTGCTGATTTATGAACATTCTTTGTTGTAAACTGAGATTGTTATTCGGGGGCATGTTCGCAAGCATTTGCTGATGTTGAGGGTCTATTGGGTTACCACCCATAGGCATTTGTTGCTTCATCATCATTTGCATCATATAACGCTGTTGTTGTTGTTGCTCCAATTGTTGTTGCTGCTGTGGGGTAAATTGGGGTGGACCTTGTTATTGGTCCATAGGAAATTTTGGGTGTTGTGATTGTTGCATTTGTTGTTGCATTTGTCCGCTTGCAGGTCCAAACATGTTAGGTTGGATATTCAAGCCTTGAAGGTCTTGTTGCTGTCTTTGTTTCAAGGTTTGTGACTGATAATACTGTGCCGCTAATTGCGAACCACCCTCATTGTTCTTTGCTTGTAAGACATCCCAGAACACTTGCCACCACTCATACAAAAATCCCTGCGGTGCTTCCATCGCCAATGCCAAGCACGGTAAATTATTTTCTTTCTGGAACTGTTGGATGTTACCACTGGGGGTATGTGGTGAGTTGTTCGATGTATTGGTAGGACCCAGTGGATTTGTAGCATTTGCTGTGTTCATTTGAAGTGGTGAGTTGTTGTTAGAATTTGACGAGCTGTTTTGGATCGATGGCACCTCTGCCTCATTCACAAAAATTTTGGCTGTCTGTGGAAGCCTGCTCTTGATAAGAAAATCATACACATATGCATTCAAGAGCTGTTTTGCATTTGTCGCCTGCGAGTCGCTGATGCTCGTAGAAGAGTCCATCGGTGCTTTATTCGCTGTCGATAGACTAGGTCCATTGTCGGCCCCTAGAGTCCCAGGCGTCTTCTTATTATGTAAATGGGGAGTACTATGATGACTCATATTATTTTCTCTCTGAGATTACTCCTTACTTTCAATAGCACTTATTATCACCTTATATTCTTTCCTATCTATCGGTATAACTCTTCGTTAAAAAATTACAAAGCTTTAACGTTGAATTTTAGCCACTCTCCCGTCCAAAAGTAGCTCAAGTTTAGGTTGCTGGATGTATCAACCTTTAATTATATCTATCAAAAGATTAACTGATATCCAGGAGTCTAATCAATCATATATCCCTGATTGGCTTAATAATGCTCTCTCGGTGTACTTAATAGACCCTTTTTTCTGAAAAATTGGGCGTTGTTCCTATCGGATTATGTAGATTACCGGATACGGAATTAAATGCAAACATTCGCAAGCTCGATAATTTACTACTATATTTATTATAACCTATAATCCCTATAAACAAACAACGTAGAAGTAGAACACAGTATAAATATTAACATGCCACAATAGCATTTTTGAAAATCCAAAACAATAACCACTAAACATAAAATAGAACAATAAAAAACGGCCCTTGATGCATCAGCAGACACGAGATGATACACCTATAAAATGCCATTAACAAGAAGAAACCCATATCTAACCCCAAACGGCGGCGTCTTTGAGGCTGCGATAGTTGTCGTTGTTGCCCCAGATGTTGCTGGAAGTCGCCGTGGAGCTGAGAGAACCCGACAGATATCCAGAAAGCAGACCAGTTGAAAACCGCGAGTCATTTTTGAAGTCTGTAGGTTGGAAGGGATCAAAAGTGGTGTGGATCACCAGATTAACCGAGGTTTTAGGGGATGGATGCGGTTTAGCAGGTATTTGCGTAGATATTGGTGGATGTGATTGGACGGTCAGGAACGCATCCGGGTAGGCGCCATGAGAAACATCAGCAGGACCATCCAGAAAAATGTTTGCTGCAGAAGAAGTAACCTGATGATGTTGCACTGGTGTCGTAGGCTTGAAAGGTATATTGCTTTGGTGTCTCTGGCGATTTTGGTTGATGTAAGTGTATTGTCTGGGAGGTTGATTTTCGATTTCGACTAATGTTTTTTCGATAACGTCGATCTGGTTACCAAATGGTTCCACTGTAATGGCTCGTTTCGGATAGTGAAGGGACCCGACCATGTTTGTTTTATATAGCTAGAAGCAAAGCGATAGGCCTGTCAAACGTGGGAAAGTAATAAAGACAATAAATCAATTTTTGTTGGCTTCGATCGATTAATGTCCCCGGAAATTTTTCAGATGCTCACTGTGCACTTAGATGATGATAACAACAATTTTCTGTACATACGGACCGAAGCAGGTTCTACATAATCTTCCTGAAGAGCACCGCAAGAGAGAATCGTAGCATTAATGTCTATACTATTAGAATACAATACGAATATGATAACTAAGAAAGAGCGAAGAAAGTCACACTAACGTTTCTTTTTTTGTTTGATTTCATCGTCCTTGGTAGCATGTAACTTGATTTGGTTAGGATGATCCGGTCTATTGCCGGTGTGGCCTTGCGACCAGTCGTAACTCATAGCGTAGGCAAATATAGTACCGTTTTTGTTGAAACAAGTGGCGGGTATTGTGCAGTCGACAGCCGGGAAGGTTTTCAACCTTTGTTTAGCATCCTTATCCCAGAAACAGAAAGTTCCGTCAGAACCCGCCGTGCTAAATGTACCGTAGACTGGGTGGAATGCAATGGAGTTAACCGAGTAAATATGGGACTCTGAGTTGGCAGATGTACGCAATGCAGATGTAGTGTTGGTACCTGTTGGGCTCTTACGATGGCATCTGAAGGAGAACCCGTACTTGCTCTGTTCGCTCTCATCAATATACTGAATGGCACATCTTCCTTCGATGGACCCGACAGCAAAACCGTTACCTTGTGGGTAGCAGCTTATGGATCTGGTTTGCCATTTCAATGGCGACATCGAGTTCTTGAAAATCTGCTGGGGGTTGTTTAAGTCAATTATACTGATCTGCCTCTCAGCACACCCCACGACTAACAATTTCTGCGAGGCGTCCATGCAGTAGACTCTCTCCGGTAAGTTGACAGTGGACACGGGTTGGGGCGATCTCATGTCCCAGTACTTCAATGTCTTGTCCCACGACCCAGAAACAACCACTTGGGTGTTGGTAGGACCACATTCAACGTAGCGAACTGCCTTGACAGGCGCATCGTGAGCTCCGATCTGCTGGGTCTGTTGTGAGGCTATATCGTATAATTTGACCTGTTTATCAGCCCCACCACTGATCACCTTCGTCCCGTCAATCGACCATCTTGCTGTGAATACCGGTGCTTCGTGCTCAAACATCGCCCTCCCCTGATTATTGCCTGTGTTAGGATCAATTTCGTAAATACGGACCTTTTTATCCCAACTCGAAGCCACTAGCAAATCTTGTTGTGGTGAGAACGATATGTCTGATATCGAGTCTTCTGGTGCATTATTAATAGTGATATCATTGACCAACTCCTGTCCATTAGATGCACTAGTGTTGGTGGCATTTGGGGCAGTATTGCTGCTTAAGAAAGACATGTTGGCTACTTCGAATGGATCATAAACCAATTACTTTATTCTATACTTCTAAATTTCAAAACATCACTAAATTTTTAATGCCAATAACCTGCAAAAATAATGTAACCTGTATATATTAAATTGATAACACTGGAATCTAGTCTAATTAGATCTACAACTATTTGGCAGTATTAAATAAGAATTAAAAAGATACTAATATTTCGATTAGCTATAGACGTTTTGAATTGATTAGGTGATAGAATATAGGAGATTTGGAAGGGAAAAAATGTCATTTTCAGTGCCGAATTCCGTGAAAGTGTCCTTCGATGATGATGAGATTCCGGTACTATCGTATGATCACGATGCTCCAATAATCGCAAATATTAGGAGCGGTGAGAGGAGGAGAGAATATGAAAATAACACTTACATTGACTGGAATAAGGAGTCGATGGTGGAGTCCAATTCTTCCGCACTCACATATAGGAAATGGACAACGATTATCGTGCTGTCGATTATTTTGGGGTATGTGACGACATTCATTGATTTGGCTTCAGTTTGGCTTAATGATTTGAAGAAAGGGCTCTGCTATGGTAAAATAGATAAATGGTCGCTTTCTAACCCGTACCTGACATGTCCAGCAGAAGACTGGTACGACTGGTCGAACATTTTGGTGGGTGCCGAAGGATTCTTCTCGAATATTTTTATCAATTTTCCAATCTATTTGGTGTTTGCAGGTTGTTGGATAGCAGTGGCGGCATACATCACCATAAATAGAGATACATTTATTAAGCAATCGGGTATTCCCGAGATCAAGCTCATTATATCTGGATTCAATTTCGACTTGCCAGTGTATTTGGGTTTGCATACATTGATCTACAAAACTTTCGGGTTGATTTTAGTTGTCAGCTCAGGCTTGTGGTTGGGCAAAGAGGGCCCATTGGTCCATGTGTCATGTTGTATTCTTAATATTTTGTACGGAATTATTGTGGGGAAGGACAAGCAGAATGAGGCTGTCAGGAGAGAATTATTGAGTGCTGCAACAGCTACGGGTATATCTGTTGCTTTCAATGCACCTATTGGTGGTGTTCTTTTTGTATTGGAGAGTATTCCTAGTTTCTTCATGCCCACAAAGGTTATGTGGACTTCTTTTTTGAGTGCTACTACCGCAGTGGTGGTTCTCATGGGGTTTAAGCTATTTACTGAAGGCGAAAACTTTTATGAAAAGGATTTGTTCAATGTGAATTTTGGGAATTTCAGTTGGCTTTTCGTAGAGCTTATTCCATTTGTCATCTTGGGTATACTAGGTGCCTTCTATGGGTACATATTTATTAATTTCAACTCCAAATTTTCTTCAAAAATTTTCAGAGGTAGGGTGCAAGGGAAGTTGTGTCAGATATTCAATATGTCAGAATCATGGGGTAAATATCTAGAAATTTTTGCCATCGTTGTGTTGACTAGTTTATTTAATTTTCCATTTGAAATTACTAAGCTACCATTGCATGCATATTTAAAGATGTTATTTACTGACTGTCCCGATGATTCTAATACAGACTTGGATTCAAATTCTTCCAACTTCATGTGTCTGCCTTCTAACGGAATTACGTGCCTCAAATTGGTTTATATTATTATTCAAGGGTTCTTTCTTTCATCATATACATATGGTGTTAACTTGCCTGGTGGCATTTTGATGCCTTCTTTGGTATTGGGTGCTTCGACCGGAAGGTTGCTAGGAATCATATCGCAGGCTTTACAGAATCAATTTCATTGGGAATCTTTAGCTACTTGTACTCAAAACTCGTGTCTTGTCTCACCTTCATCATACGCGGTTATTGGTGCAGCATCGTTTATGGGAGGTATAACCAAATTGACGATGTGTGTGGTTGTTATTATGTTTGAATTGACAGGTGCGGTTACATATGTTCTACCCATTATGTGCTCAGTCATGGTGCTGAAATTCGTTAATGATTGGCTTTGTAGCGACAACATTTATGATTCCTGGCTAAAGAACCACTTCAACCGATACGACGACCAAAAGGGTGAACCAAACGAAGGAAAAGGAAATGGTTTATGCGACTTCACAAATTTGACACCTTCAGTAAAGAATAGATTACCTGATGTTAAGATAGCCAGAGCAATGATTCCTATAGATAAGACCAAATATATTTGTCTTATCCCGGAAGAACCTTATACGACCAAATCATTGTATCGGTTCGTAAATGATGACAACCACGAAGGCTATCCATTAATAATGAACGAGAAAAATCCGATCAGTTTAGGATATGTCTATAAGAACAACTTGACCTCAAATTTATCAATAATAAGCAGTGAGTTGGATTTATGTGTAATCAGCTTTCAAATTAAAAATTTACCGAACTATATACTTTCCCAGCAACTAAATTACGAGCGAACTTTTGGAACATCGGACATTATAAGATTTAACATCACCACTGAAAATTCTGTCATAATTACGAATGACCAAACACCTTTAGTTCTAGTCTTGGAAATGTTCGAAAAACTAAGTTTGAACTATCTAATAATTATGAATCATAATCCTCATGTGGATCAACTTATGAGTGGTTTTATCGATCGATTCATTGTTTCCAGGTTGATCAATCTGAAATTCTGTAAATTACAAGGTGAGGACATGGATTCTGAGAGTATCCAAGATTTTGACGTTGAAAATACCCTAGAAGAAGATCACTTGCAAACTAGTCGCTTAGATCGTATGAGTGTTGAATTGATTACATAGTACCTAATAGAGACCAATAAACGTTTAATTGCATGTTCTTTAAATCAAGCCGTATATATTTCGAAGAGCATTCGCGCATTTAGCGACCCTGCAATTTAAAAAGGATGTAGACCAAGTTGTATATTCGAAAATGGTATAAAACATGCCTTCATCTAGACCCCCACAAACAACTATTGTATTAGAGAACCTACCTACTAAATCAAACCTCAACCTATGGTTGATAGGGATAGATACTCAATTTTTCAACATAAATCAAATATTTCGTGGAATTAAACTTATTCCGACTGGAATCCATTTGTTTCATTACTCTGTCCCTTCTGAAAGTAGAAAAACAAAAGATGATAAATTTACCTCAGAGGAAATAATGTCCTCCAGTTCTCGCTATGGATTTTGGTTTGAATGTAAGGATAATGACGTTCTAATATTACGATGGGACGAGACATCAGAAAGGTTAAATATCATCGATCCACAGAAGGAAGAAGAACAATTGAATTACAGTAAATGCTTGACTAGTATTGGAGATATATATTCGATGATGGTTTGCTACCCAGAGAACGAGCAAGCTTGGTTCAAGAATTTAACCAACTACATTGACTTTGAGCTAATACAAGAATTTGTACCTTCATATAATGACATGTACTCTGATGAAATAACCCCGATGATGCCTTCTAAAGAAGAGAATATGGTGCTTTTGGATGCATTAGAAAAAGCGAATCCTCAGGCATTGTCTTCATTTGAAGATCAAACCAATAAGGAATTGAGATATACTATAATACAATTCAAGATCAATAAAGAAAAGACAGAAACAGTACGCGAAAGAACAGAAAATTATCTAGATAAATCGTGGTATTTGAATCAACTTTATGGGAATGACATTGAATTGATGCTTGGTGAATTGCAGTTATCGTTCATAAATTTCGTTATACTAGGAAATTTTTGCTCAGGGTTGCAATGGTTAAATATTTTAAGATTAATTCTGATGAGCACGAAGTTTATGATATCCCGTCAAAGAGTTTCGTTAAACTTCCTTACCACTTTTCAACACCATCTCGAAAAATTGCCCAATGAATACTTGGTTGACGATCTTGCTCTTAACAACCTGCTTGACTTGCAAACGTACGTTTCAACAATAGAAAATTTCGCCAATAATATTTTCCCAAAAGATACCTGGAGATCCAATGGCTGTTGTGGAAAGATGAAGCTTTCTGGTTTTATCAAAGAGAAGTGGCATACGATTTTAGATATCAACAAAACCAAGTTCAATATAGATTTTGAAATACTTCGCCTGAATCATTTTGACGAAAATAAAATAGAAGTTTATGATTTGAACGATTACGATGACAATGACGACGATGCCCCGGCCATAGTGGGAAGATGAGTATGTTGTATTAGTTAGACACTATTTCAAATTTAAAAAAACATATGATTCTATTTCTATTTATGTATCTGCCTTTTTCTTTGACTGTTTCTTAAGCTTTTCCTCCCGGGATACGATTTTTCCCTTGTGAATATCTTTACCTTCATTAAGTAAATTCGCATACGCTTCACGATGTTCATCCTTTTCTTCGGTAGTCATGGCATTCCATTCATTAGCAATTTCTCTTCTGGACTCCTTCTTATCGAGGTGACTGTACTTTGGATGTGTTATAGAAAAATAGTAATTCCAAGCATGAATGAACGTCACAGTTCCTAATCTAGATCGCTTCTTTGGTACGGTGGTTTGTTTTGATGTAGCTGTCGTCAGCGATAAGAAATCCTCCTTCAACTGCGTTCTGTATAATGCTTCATCCTTTTGCTTCTTTATATCAGCCCGGGTAGTCTTTGCCATGATTGGTTTCGAGCTAATGTCTACTTTTCGACCCCAATCATCCACAACTTTTTGTAATTCTTCGTATGACCGTGGAATATCCTTTATTTTGGGGTATGCATCTTCTATAGCCTTATGTATATTCAGTGTCGTCCACCTATATGCGTAATATGCCTTAGGTATTATAAACCAACCATAGTTCGTATGTATTGCATGAAAATCGTACGGCTTATCGACTACCAAATGAGATGGCAAGAATTCAATTGGCTTGGAAGCTGCCGTACGGTAACTAGCGCTAGCCAGCACTACATAGCTCATCTTACTCAATCTAAACATTGTGAATCCTCTTGATCTAATTGATTTTTTCCATTCTTGTCTTATTTCAGTAATTTTGTGATAAATATTTTTCGCATCGGGGGGTAGTTATCAAATAATAGACTCCAGAATTCCAATTTATTAGTTCTTTTTAACATTAAAAGAACAAACGTGAAGTAGGATGCAGACACCAAACTCGCCGTTATTTTCTACTCAACAGTTGACGTTATCACCCAGCGTTTTAAGTTTACGTGGGCTTGCAGGTGCAACAACTGGGGTCGAGAGCTCGGCATTAGTTCCACAGTTACCTGATAAGCCGTTAACACAGACTTCGTCGATACAAGTGTATATTATACCAACAGAAAAGAATTTGTTTATGCAAGGATTTGAACCAGACGAATATGCGGATAGACCACCAACATTATTAAGAGGATGCTTGTACGTGCGGGTATTGAAACCTTCAAAAATTAAATCCATAACACTTACATTTAAGGGTCAACAGAGAACGGATTGGCCCGAAGGAATCCCACCGAAGAAAACATCGTACGTAGAGTTAAATGATGTGCTATCCCATACGTGGCCATTTTACCAACTGGGAAACCCACTCCACGGCAATAATGGTGGTGCAGACTTCTTTCAAGAGTTACCGAAAGAACACAGATCTGATGCCGATAACTTAACTTTGAATCCAACGAACAATACTTCTCGATCCCACTCTCCGATGCCCGACAGTGGACGAGGCAATTTCTTCACAAGAAATTTGTCTCCAGCTACAAGTTTTATGAAAAGAGCAACATCTCCGTCCTTGACTGTGAATGAGTCTTTTTCAGATCTTACTACGGTTTTATCCACGGAAACAGATCCAGCAAAGGCAGGATTTTTTCCTCCAGGTGATTATGCTTACAACTTTGAGCATCCATTACATCCATCGATCCCGGAAACTTCTTCAGTAACGTTTGGTGAAGTGTTTTACTATATCGAGGCTACAGTTGTAAGAGTCGGGACTTTCAAGCTGAACTTGTCTGGAAAATTACCTATCGACATTATTAGAACACCATCGGAAGCTAATATGGAAGAAAATGAGCCGATAATAATAACGAGAGATTGGGATGACCAATTGAGATATGATATCGTTATCGGACGGAAATCTATTGTATTAAATTCATACTTACCCTTGGCATTTAGATTTGTACCCTTGTGGGGCAAAGTATCATTGCACAGGATACGAGTATATTTATCCGAAAATTTAGAATATTATTGTCAGAATAAAAAGGTTCATAGAATTGAACCACCAAAGAAATATCTTTTATTGGAGCATAAGGCAGAGAAAGGTAGGTCGTTATTGTCTAAAAATCTGGGCCAGGATGAGGACGAAGAAGACGAGGAAATATTGCCGAAAGAGTTAGAATTTCAATTATTTGTTCCAAAAGTGTTAAACGGAAGGGCAAAGCACGAAATACACCCCGATACTTCTTATGAAAATATTCAGGCCCACCATTGGATTAAGATTTGTTTGAGACTATCTAAAACCGATCCCGAAGATGCAACTAAGAGAAAGCATTATGAGATCCTGATTGATTCACCTATTCACATTTTGTCTTCATTAGCTGCACACGCGAATACATTATTACCAGCTTATGACGAACATCTTGCATTAAGCGCATCGTATAATCTACCACAATACTCTACAGTTACTCCACCGTTATCTCCAGAGGTCATACCCATTGATACAACCACAGGAGATGGTAAGATGATGAAGAAAACGGGTACAGGAAACAGCACTTCTTTGGATGAAATGATACAAAGCTCTCAACCTAAGTTCGAACACATTAATAACAATCATGCGGAATTTATCGATTATGACGCTGATATGCATTTGGAGGCAAACTTGTACCAACCAGAAAATGACAATAGACCTGAAATGCATTCACCACAGGCAGTGCCACACCTAGGAACATTTGATTTGCCTATACAGAGACCAATTCACTTAGTTAGGAAGCCATCTATAAACCCTCCATCTTTTCAAGATAATTCTAAAGATATGCTTATTGGCATTGATAATATTCCACCACCAGCGTACGAAGAGGAAGACAATTCTTTATCCATGTCACCGTTAAGAATCGACGACGAAAACGATAGAGGTAGAAGTAGGTCAGTTCCTCGAATTCCAGCTGTGGCGCTTAGCGTCCCACATGAGAGTCCAGTGAAGAATCTATTGGGTCAGCAACTAAAAAAGTCTGATACTAGACTTCCTAGGAAGCTCGACGGAGAAGATGTTTCTGACTCTGCGATATCATCGATCAAACCTCCAACTATGAGTCCTATGAGAAATGTTGTGAGTCCAAGTAGGCGAACAACAGAAGGGTCTACAAGACATTCAAATTCTAGTGCAAACTCTAATGAGACAGGTTTGACAAGCTCAATCATAAGTTCTGCACAATCTAGCGAAACCAAGACTACAAATGATCAAGATGAGGTATATGATGCTTCCAAAGTATGCGATTATGCAGATGAAGTAAATGGCAAGGAAAACACAAATAAAAGGTTTGGTACTGGCGATTCTGATTCGGAGGGATTACAGCCTGAAAATAAAGTCAAATCTCGTGAATCGTCGATTCTGTCGTTGACATCGTCATTTGAGATGCCTATTGAGCAAACATTACCATTATTAAACCAATCTAATTCTTCATTAATAGCTCCTAACCCAAATTATAAAAGCATGAACTCATCTATCAGTTCGTTGAATGATAGGCGAACAAGCAACGTACACGAAATAACCCAGATTATGGACTTAGTAGAAGTAGGTAACTATAACGACGACTTCTACCGCGTTAATGGTAATTTGTCACATTTGAGAAATCCAAGAATCAAAAAACACTATCAAAATAATTTTGATGACAATACATCAAAGAGTGAAATTGATAAAATCCGACAAAAATCGTTTGGTGTTGTAAGCAATAGCCAGAATGATAGATTAACAAGGATTAGTTCGTCGAGCGAATCGACCGTGGAAGACGACGAGACAGACAGTGGACAACCTGCTAACACCAATGCAAAACCCAATTCAAATGGTTTGGTCAAACCTACTTCCGGTTCGCCTGTCCCTGGATTTAATTATGGATTCATTATAGAGTAATGCTCGTATGAATATACAGATACGTTTACGTAGACAGATGTAGAAATCATCGAGGTTTAAAATTTGCCAAATGTGGAACCTCAATTTTTTCAGATTTCTACAAAAATCAGTAATAGTGATGTTTTAACGAAAGATATACAGAATGATTGAAGGGACCCAAAGAACGGTAATATGTACATTTACTGATAGTGTACTATGTCCACAGGCTTCTATACCATAATTTAATGTATTCAATACTTACGATAACATATATATGTATTTGGAAAAGAGCCGGTTAAACTATTTATCCTTTTCCGTCAACTCACCTAACCATTCAAATAAGACACCCAAATCCTTGTTGGCGACATCTTCTCTTTCACAGGCTTGGTCATACCATTTCTTGCCCACTTCACCCAAAAACAAAAATCTATCATTACTTTTAGCACTTTCAGTGGCCAACACCAAGTCCTTTCTGGTCAACTTGGTGACGAATCCGCCTTTGTAGTCACGGTCTGCTGGCAAGTCGTTTTCCTTTGGATATGCGCCCTTGATAGGACAGTTGTCGACCGAGGCCCAGGACTTACCGGTGGATACCGATACCAACTTGGCGTAGTTCTGCAAGTTCAAGCCAAACGAGTTGGCCAACTGGAAAGAGTCCGCCACGGCCAAGTTGGTGATGGCCAACAAGTAGTTGTTCGCCAACTTCGCCGCCAACCCCGTACCGTGGTTCTTGCCGCAGGGGAAGATGTTGGTGCCCATTTTTGACAATAAGTTATTCAAGGTGGGCGAGATATGGTCGTCAGTCTCTCTCGACAACATAAACGACAACGTCCCTTTACGCGCGCCAGCGACGCCCCCCGACACAGGGGCGTCAATGAAGTCGAAGTGAGGGACTTGCTCCTTGACGTAATTGTGAACGTCGATCGACGTGGGGATGTCGATGGTGGACGAGTCCACAAACGTCGTACTCACCCCCGAGATGTCGGTGGTGCACTTCTGGTAATTCTGCACCAACTCTTGGATCACCGACTTGACGTGGTTGCCCTCAGGCACCATCGTCATGATGTACTCCATCTGCGAGTCCACGTTGTGCACAAAGTCCGATATCGATTCCAATGGTCTCACCAAGTCCTTATTGGCGGGTGTAATCTTTGTGACGTTGTCCACAAACTTCTGGGTGTTTTCTGGTTTCAAGTCGTACACGTACAATTTGTCGTCGGGCTCGAGCTTGTTGTAGATGTGTCTACCCATATGCTGGCCCATTTCTCCGAGTCCAATGAACCCATAGTTGGTCTTCGCTACCTGCGAAGTGGAAAACCTGCGAATACCGTGTTTAATGGAAATCATTATATACTGTCTCTATGTTATTTACCTGCAATTACCACTCGAAGGCCTGATTTAAAGCTTTATATAACCGGTCGATGTGAAAAACGAATGGTAAGCCATAATACCTTATTTTTCCATGATTTTGGCACCTATATATAGTTTCTTCATAGATAACCCCAGATTTTACCCCACCTTTTTTTTTCTGGTAACCGCAATAACAATTGTATCGCCTACAAGGATTCGCATACTTAGTTTGTCTCGATATCCCCTGGTAATCGGGCCATCTAAGATTTATGGATGTTTATTCCATGGGTATTCAGGTGGATTGTTCTGCACCGAGCTTCCCCGTGTTTCTCAGGTGCACCAGAGTGGCTCCGAGCTGTATACCCGGCATGATGAGACGGCCGCGAGACAGGTGTGGGTGGGTAGACAATGGTAGCTGGACGGGTGGGTCCTGTGATAGTCGGTGGCAGTCGGTGGCAGTCGGTGGCAGTCGGTGGCAGTCGGTGGCAGCCAATGTCACCGGGGGTGTTTGCATTATCTGGGTGTCAGGACTCGTTGGTTCCGGGTACTTGGTGGTTAGGCAGATGGAGGTATCCGACCGATGGCGGACCCCCAAGTAGGATGAGCCTCCAAATGGGGGAAGGGGGGGGGGGACAGAGAGTGACACAAAACAATAGAGACAACAGCGCGACATAAACCGTCGGTGTCGGGCGGTTGTGTCGGTCGCGCCAAAACGGTAGGCGAAAGAGAGCACCAGAAGGAGGGAATGTCGTGTAGCATTTCGGGTATATGTCGGTGGTCAACATCGGCAAGCGACGGGCCCGACTGGGGGCGATGGGGAGTCGCGGACGGAAATTGGGCCCCGAAGGTTTAGGGGGTGCGACTTTCCGCTTGGGTCGAGCAACATGAGCCACACGGGTTACAAGGGAGCGACATTTTAGCAATGATAATGAATCGCATGGGGATCAACATCGATAATGCCTAAGAGGACCCATCGGAGGGTTAGATACGAGTTGCGGGTAAGGGTGTCGACAGGTGACCCAGCGTTGGGCCTGGAGGTGGAAAGTCGTAGGATTGCGAGATTACTCTGCAGATCAAGAAGTGAAAGTTATCAACCTGCTAACCAAACAGGCGAGTCAAGCACTCATTCCGCACTTTGTTCCACAGCTTACTCACTACTCACACAACTATCCACTCAATCACAGGTAGCAGACAACCAAGATGATGCCCGGTACTTCATCTCAAACAAGCGTCAAAACCAAGTACAACCTCCCCAAACCCACGCCGGCGTACTATCCGCACGAAGGGTCGCCGATATACGCCGACAAAAAGCTCTACGAGGCCATTGGGGCATGCGATAAGACGCTCGTGCAAAAACACTTGTGCCAGCCGAGAAGAGGTGTCGCCGTTAAGATTCCTGCTAAGTCTGTATTTCGGATCACCACCCCAGAAGGCCCCCAGGTGTGCGATTTGAACATCTGGAACTTGCACAACCCCAGAGAGCGTTTTTGGGCCGCCCGGTCCCGCCAATTGCACTCGGCACATGTGTCGACTTACGACAGGCTCTGGTCCAACCTCCCGTACCTCCGTCCATTGGTGACCATCACGGGCGACTCGATGCTGACGAGGGGACAGGACGAATGGGGTGGTAGGCTCCACGATTTGAACGGGACAAGATGCGACCCGTACATCGACCAACTCATCAGCGACCAAGAAAATAACTTCCATTGCCATTCGAACTTGACTCGGGCAGTTTTGCCCTATGGGTTGACCGAATTCGACATCCATGACGTGATAAATGTGTTCCAGGTGACCGGGTTGAACGAATACGATCAGTACTTCATGGAGACATGCCCTGCCAAAGCCGGGGACTACTTTGAATGCTTTGCAGAACAGGATTTGCTCATTGCAATCAGTGCCTGCCCCGGGGGAGATTTGTCCCAATGGGGCTGGGGTGAAGATGATGAAAACTTGGACAGTCTGAGGATGGCGGATTGCTGCCGGCCGTTGGGTATAGAGGTGTACGAGATTAACGACGAGAATGTTTTACAGGACTGGCTGCCACCAAAATTTGTTGAGTACAAGGGCAACCATGGCTTAAAAAATCCTGCCTAGCGTATCTAGTCCGTCTATTACTCTATTTACATTATATAGTACCGTCTATTGATTGGCCTACCCAATCACTAATCATGTCATTGGTAATGAACCCACTAACATCGCTTCCACTGTAGTGTAAGTCTTTTGTTTCGATAGTCTGTTTTAGGAATTCGAAACAATCCTTGATTTTATCTTCCGAAATCATACGGTCTGAACTCTCATCAAATGACAAGTCAAATTTATTTACAATCGCTCCTTTGTCTACGTGGAACTTAACGGTGAACCCGAGCGTTTTGTTGTATAACATATGGCTGAACTTGGGCGTGGATCCATACCTCCACTTCCATTGTTTTAACTCTTCTGCTAAATCATAGATTTGTTGATTCAATACCGTGGATTCATTGATTGTCACAACTCTTGCGTAGTTGGAATATGCCTCCACGAAGTCATTAAGATTGAAAAGATGGCTCTGATCATACTCACCAAACTCTGCTTGGGGCTCTTCTTTTTGAGCGCCGTTTTCTTCTCCAATGTGACCGTAGTTTTGGCTAAATCCGTCACTCACTAACTCAATGAACTTTTCGCTTGGTAATTTTAAATTTACAACCTTTGACTTAACTGAGTTAATAGATGCCATAGAATCCACAATGCCTAACTTGCTTTCATCCCTCGAGAGTAGTTTGCCCAAAACATCTAACTTCAGGTCCAATAACATGGTCCCGTGGTGGTATGATTTTCCTTTCGACAATTTATAAGCTGATCCACTCACTTTATAATTAACCCCGTCTGGTTGTTTTACAGTGGTTATATCTCCCCTTTCACTGACCTCCAATTTGTACTTAAGTTCGGGATATTTATTCACTGCATCTTTCACAATCTCAGCGAACTGAAATCTGTCAAATTTAGGCTTCGTGGTCATGAATGAAAAGTTTACATTCCCAAGATCATGGACGACAGTTCCACCACCCGATCGTCTTCTTACAAGAGGAATGTGCAATGAATTCAACAAAGGAAGATTTACCTCTTTCCACGGATTCTGGTTCTTGCCAATAACAACACATGGCCAGTTTTTGTAAAACATTAATCTATTATAATTGACTGTAGATTCATTCTCTGGAATTGGCATATTGTTATAGACATAATCTTCAATTGCAAGATTTAAATACAGATCCCTTAATTTGGACACAAATATCACTGGCTCTTTCAATTTGGTATATTCCTGTAACTCTATCTTTACATCTGGGATTTTGTGGGTCATTTCATCGTATATGCTTTGTTTATGCTTCTGAATGTCTTCAGATTCTTTATAGTGTTGAAAGTCCAGTAAATTGAAATCATCATCAATACCTGGTTTTAAATCGTCTTGAAATGGAATATTGATACTTCCGATACGCCTCCGTATCTGTATACAGATTCCTCTATTATATGAATGGAGAAACCTAATCATGCTGTACAACAATTAAGAAAAGTAGTACCCATTTTGTAGCGATGAATTTTTGAGTATCGATATCAGTGGAAAAAATTGTTCCAGAAAATTTATAACCTCCCTGTTCACTAATACAAACAAAGTTCCTATGAATAAGAATAACGTATTGGAAAGGCATTTGCTAACAAGATGCTACTCCTCGGAGGCTAGAATCCAAGAATTATTGGCGACAAGGTATTCGATAACAGGAGATCAAAAGCCATCGCTTTTACTAACACCGACCGGCCAAGACACAGAAAATAATAAAACAAAGTCTTTATTGCATCAAGAAAAATCCAAACAAGCAAACGAATCTCACAAGACTAAAAAGTATAATACTCGGTTGGAATTAAAAAACTACATCAAAAATACATTGAATAACCAGCAAAAGATGATTAAGAAGATTCAAGCATATAATAGATTAAACAAACAAAATGGCAAGAAGAAACCATTCCCGATAGCAAAGCTATTGGAACACTACAGCATACCAATATATGAAGAATTCATACCCATTAGTAATTTATGGCAAGATTACATGCAAAATTTATTATTTTCTTCTGCCAACAACAAACTACCAAGCTTGATTTCGATATTACCTAAATTGTCTAGTGCTGATTATCACGGATGCTTAATAACCGTACTCAAATCCACTAATAGACTTCTAGTGGGTGTGAGAGGGACAGTTGTGTGGGATACCCAACATTCATTTATATTGTGTGTTCCTAGAAATAATGATTCTAAAGAATGGAATGAAAAGAAAGATGTATTCTCACCTTCAGAACAAGTCGGAGGCTTGAGAGTGATTCCAAAGACAGGGTGTTTATTTGGATTTGACGTTATTTTACCAAAAAACGAGCGAGAAGAGGAAGAAGATGAATGCATTGGTTTCACTGTTATTGGCTCAAGATTCGAATTTAGGTCTGTTGATAGGTCCGGTAAAAAGTTTAAAAATCATAACGTTGATGATATTTTATAATAGGGGTGTATATTAGGTTTGTATAATACTATGTAAATTTCGATTTTAACTTATTTAATTGGAGGATTAACAATTCATCATGATGCACGTTTAACTTTTTTAAAAGGTCTTGAATGCCCTGTAGGATCTGATTTTTTGATTCTTGTTTCACATTCTTCGGGTCTTGGTCTAGCAATGTATTTATTTCCTTGACCAATTGCTGTTTGTTTAAGCCCTTAGGGAATTTGATTATTTCAGGTTTCTCAACTATTCCTTTAACACTTGAAATTGAATCGCTATCGTCATTATCAAAGTCCCTTCGCAAGTTCTTAACTACAGTTTCGAATTCCGTATTGAATCGTTGCACATCATCGCTTATAAATTTCGAAAGGTCTTTAAATACATTATCAAGATCATCGTCATTGATTTCTTTGGTTTTGGTTTTATGTTCGTTAGTAGGATTCGTAAAAATTCCAAGGTCATCCAATGCATTATCTTTCGCCACCGGTTTTGGCTTCGATACGTCACCCAATATTTGACTCAATTTTATCAATTCGTAGTAATTATCATAGATGATAGACTTCTTGGCCAGATCATGAGAGTTAAATTTATTCGTTATCGAATTCCGTAATTTTAATATTTCTTCAATTGGTGTAGTTTTCATAAATTTAGATAATTCTTCAGGATTATTGAAATCTGCATCAACAGTTTTCTCGGTTGTACTTGCGTCTTCTGTGTTTTCATTCTGTGACTCACGCTGATGTATTTTATAAAAGTCTTGTAATGCTTTCCTTCGAGACAGCACTTGACGGGAGGTTGTAGCTGACGAAATATGTGGTGATCCAGCTTGTGGCAAGGGCGAAGATGGATGAGATGGAATGGCTGAGTTCCGTCGGCTCGGCACCAACGAGGGTTTCTTGTAGGATAACACAGGTGAATCTGACATAATTTGATAAATATGTGCTGTTCGCTATGTATTTTTTGATTACAATTTTATATCGCGAGTAGCTAAGCATATGAATTAAGGGAATTTAAACCTACAACAAAATGTATGAATTCGGTGATATGAAAATGTGCGACTGTAGCGACTGTAGTGGCGGTAATGGAATATATGAAAGGTATATTATGAGTCAAATTAATTTTAAGCTAAAACTACAGAGGTGAAAAAATATAATGCATTATTCATAAATCCAAGAATCAAGGTAAACCAAGTCGGGATCTTGCTCAGCACTTGGTTCGATGATTGAAAAGTGATCAAATATGCAGAATGGTTGGTTTGCGAGTGACAGCTTAACTGACGGATCTATTAATTTTTCGACGGATTCGTCCGCATACGCTCTTCCATAACCGGCTTCCAAGACACTTTGCCATGTGGCCTTGAATGTATCAGTGGTATGATTGATAAGCTCCAACTTATCATCGTATATTAAAACATCACATAATGATCTGATATCGTTAATGGCTAAGTCAATATTGGTAATATTGTTGGAAGTGATAAATTCTATGATGGTGTCTAAATTCACAAACCCTGTATGATTCGCTGGGTAGGTACATTGGAAAATGTTATTGTTTTGTGAAGGAGTTTGAAATGCAGTGGGGTATGTTTTTGAAGCCACAAATCTCCAAATGACCGTTAGTAATGAATCGATGAATTCTGTGTCTAATTCTGAGTCGGTGAACCATGGACCCCCAGTGACTTCTATAGAAGGTTGTAGATTGTACAACATGTAGATCTTTCTTGTCGGATGTTTTACAGATTTGATGGACTTGATGTACCTTTGATTTTCTAATGCTTTCAAGCATCTTACGACAATATGCTGATGCAAATTAGTTTTCGCCTTGATAGTCTTCGTCCAAATACCTTCACGGCTAGACGCTTCAATATATGAGTAGATCATCGCTTCATCTTCAGACATTGACGTGATCTTGGAGGCTTCGCTCAAAGAAATGGCCTGAAATTTCAATTCGTCACCTTGCTTTACCAACTTGACCAATTTTCTATTAATTAATTCTTGAGCAATCATCAATAGGTCACCAGGAACAGAAATTTGAAGGAAGTCTTGTAGCTGTTCTTGATCAAAGAACGTCGATGACGGGGATTCCAACATCTTGTTGTGCAATGTACGGGCCTTTTCTGATAAGTCTGCCATTATAATGCTTTAAGGTTCCGCTACGAATTTTTTTTTAAAATAAATTCCAATGGATAAGTATGGAAGTATGATGCTTTAAAAGTCTCCAACAATGACCGTGTTATAGTATATTGACCGTAAGTACCGTAATTTTTAGAGACGAATCAACTTCTGTAATTTTTTTTTTTCAGTTGTGCGTAAGAGAAGAGCCATACGATGTCACAAAATATTGTAAGATCTATTTACATCTTGGTTTAATGTTAGACTTGATGACATATAGAGGGTATACGGAATGAGTTCTCGGAAGTTGGATCGAAATTTAATACTGTCGTTAGAGGATGAATTGGAAGATGATAGTCTAGTAACTCAATCACTAATATCAACACAATCGCTACCTATATTTAAAAAGAAGGGTCTAAAGGGGAAAAAACTGAATCATAGAAAGGTGACTCTTGATTTTGACGAAAGTGACGAAGAAGCTGAAAAGTTCAATTTTCTGACTATTAAGAGGCCCAAGTTTAAGTCACCCCATTCGTTCATTGTAAAACGTCAAGCTTTCAAATCAACTGTGGATGATAAACCAATAACAAAAATAGATGACGATGATGTAAAATATACACAGACGTATCTCGAAAAACTTAAGAATCAACAGGAAGAACAGAACGAATATATGATGGAGATAGATGACGATCCTTTAATCGTAGAAACAACTCCAACTAAGACCCTACGAGAGTTTCGTAAAGACACGCCTATAGATAATGATAATGACGAGCAAAACATAATACCTGCCAACGAATACGGCAGCGATGATAATGACAATGACTTTGCTACTACAACTGCTAATAACTTTCCTGCTGACGATGATTTAATTCCCAATAATGATGACGCATTTATTGATGATGGCCCTCTCAATTTGACCAACCTCAAAAAGAATCAAAGCTTTGACATAGACGAGGATCTATACGATATGGAGCTACCTATGGGAGACGAAGATTCAGAAGTGGAGCTCGGTATATCGAAACCTACAGTCATAGAGCCCGCGAACCTTACAGAACACCTCGAAATTTTAAAACAGTCAATTAGGAATCTCAGGACAGACAAGAATGAAACAGAAGCTCAGTGCAACAAAATAAAGGATCAATTAAATGCTATAAGCAAGACTAAAGACCAGCTATTGATCGAATTGAATCTGTAAGTATTTATATAGGACTCAAATTTACCCCCAAGTCTAACGATTTATAACCGCGCTTAATGAAAAATTACTGGATTTGCGAGTTACTATATCTTTTGTATAGATAAGAAGAAAATCGTTTGGTAAAGAACATACTTAAACCGCAAACATGATACTGATGCCAGTAAAAGCTATTAATAGAAGAAGATTATTCTCAACTTCTACAACTCTCAGGTCTAAATCAAGACATTTGGTCAATATGATACAACTTTCAAATGAAGAGTTGGCATCGTTAGTCAATAAAGCAGAAGTATTAAAAAAACAAGTTAGATCGGGTGCTCCAGCACCTGTTGAGCAGCATCAAAAGCTCCTTGGAAAGCTAATTGCATTAGTTTTTTCCAAAAGATCTACAAGAACAAGAATTAGCACTGAAGGAGCCGCGGCATACTTTGGAGCACAACCAATGTTCTTAGGAAAGGACGACATTCAATTGGGAGTCAACGAATCCACATGCGATACCACTAAAGTGATTTCATCAATGACATCGTGTATATTTGCGAGAGTGAATCGTCATCAAGATATTCTTGATTTGTGCGAACATTCTTCGGTCCCAATCATCAACTCGTTGTGTGACATGTACCACCCATTACAGGCCATTACCGACATTTTGACCATCAAGGAAGCATTCGGAAAGACCAAGGGGTTGAAATTGGCTTGGGTTGGCGATTCCAATAACGTCATCAACGATTTGGCGATTGCGTCCTTGAGATCAGGCATTTCCGTGTCAATATCCATACCAAGAGACATCAAGTTTGATACTGGAGTGGGCACTGCTGCGTCCCAGATAGCCAACGACAATGGCGTATCCTTCGAAATCGTTCACGTGCCATCTCTGGCAATCAAGGATGCAAATGTAATCGTTACCGACACCTGGATTTCAATGGGCGAGGAATCCGAAAAACAAGCCAAGCTCTTACAATTCGACGGCTATCAGGTCACACAAAACATGATTTCACAGGGGAACGCTTCTCCTGACTGGAAATTCATGCATTGCTTACCAAGACACTCAGAGGAAGTGGCAGACGATGTCTTCTACAGTGAGAACTCCTTGGTATTCGAGGAGGCAGAAAATAGACTATACGCAGCCATGGCTGTGATAGAAGCATTCGTCATCAACAAGGGCGATTTACTTAAATAGTCACTAAATAGACTCCGTGCAAAAATATTTAAGATTTCGTTTAAATCCATCTACATTTCACTAAGCGCAGCGTGCTCCAAAATGAAATTTTATAACAGCTACTCTCTATTCATTCGGACAGAGAGACAATATCGTAACAAGCTTTGTCTTTTTATCCGTGTAGCCTGCTCATACCATTATGCATCGTGGACTACTGATAAAAATGCCTTGCAGGAGCGTTTCGCAATTAACTGCTTCATGCGGGTATTTTGCTCCACAGCTCAGATTACTATATAAATGATCGTATATCCACTAGAAAACTAATAATCGATTTGAAACATTAAGAAAAGATAAGATAAAATTAGAATGGTATCGGTATTTGTTTCAGGAGCTACAGGGTACATTGCGCAACACATTGTGAAAACATTACTCGAAAAGAACTATACAGTGATTGGGTCTGTTAGAACTACAGAGAAAGGGGAGAAATTGAAGAGGTTGTTGCAGTCGTCGAATTTCAACTACGAGGTTGTGAAAGACATTCAGAAGGAGGGAAGCTTCAATGAGGCATTGAAGAAGCATCCGGAGGTGACTGTTTTCTTGCACACGGCGTCACCATTCTCGTTTCTGGTCAAGGACGTGGAGAAGGAGCTATTATTGCCAGCTGTCAATGGAACCAAGAATGCGTTGAAGGCAATACACGAGTGCGCACCACAGGTCAAAAGGGTAGTTGTGACGTCGTCTATTGCCGCGATCAAGGTGGAGGCCAAGGAAAACGATCCATCGTTCACGACGACCGAGCAGACATGGAACCCCATTACGTGGGAACAGGCGCTCGTCAACCCGGTGGCAGGCTACCGTGGATCCAAGACGTTTGCAGAAAAGGCAGCGTGGGAGTTTGTAGAAATGGAAAAACCGCTGTTTGTGTTGTCCACTATCAACCCGGTGATCGTATTTGGGCCCCAGGCGTTCGACAGCGAGGTGAAGGAGACGTTGAACACGTCGGCTGAAATCATCAACAACTTGTTGAAGTTGAAACCCGACGACCCGGTTCCTGCGCTGAACAACGCATTCATCGACGTCAGAGACGTCGCCAGGGCCCACATAGTCGCATTCGAGAACGAGAAGGCCACCAACCAGAGATTGTTGCTCAGCGAGAGCCGCTACTCGTCTCAATTGGTGTTGGATCTCATCCATAGGAACTTTCCTCAGTTGAAGTCTCGTATCCCACTCGGGTCACCCGGAATCTATCCGGACACTTCCAAACTTTCCAAGACCGATAATTCAAAGACCAAGACCATATTGGGGTTCGCTCTTATCCCTCTCGAGAAGAGTGTGGTGGATACCGTGCAGCAGATCGTTTCAGCAGAAAAGCAGGCTGAAAACCACTATTGATCTCGCTGTTACAATTACAATCCAACCTGTATTTACAGTTCCACATTACAGCTTCGCTTCATCCCTACTCACGAAATGCCGCTACATAAATTATGCCTGGTTTGTAGGATTATTGGCCTATGTTCGTTTGCTCAACCCAGCCACTGATATTTTTGATTGCGGCCGCAGTCCCTAATGCCCGGAGTCGTCATATTCTGCAGTTTTATTTTAACTTTCAGACTGGTTTTCTGCTTCGTATCATCGCATCATCTAAACTACTGTACCAGGTTAAGATATAGTATGTACTTAATATATTCTGATCTAATTAGAAGGTCCTAACAATACACTGATTTAACTTGAAGTTCAGAGAAAGGATTATTTCTGCACATAATAATAGCTTGCATATTTTTGACAATACCAACAGTTTTAGTTATTGAGCCTGAGATTAGCATTGTTACTCCTGAATAAACAGAATACAATCCAATCATGAGCCGTGGATCTGAGCATAAATAGCCACAGAACTTGTAGTGAGGGCAATGCTGAGTGTGTGTTGGGCATATTTTCGAACTAGTGAGCACTGGCGCAATACTGAAGAATTAGTTCCACCTTTGATAAGGTTTACAAACTGGAATTCCAGACATGGCAAGTCCAACGATTGAATAGTAAGTCATATGTTCATATTTGGCGAAGAGATGTTCTTTTTTGCAAAACCTTACCTGTGGCGTCAAAGAATAAGGATTAGATAAAGTGACCATGTTGAAAGCTACTATAGGTATGAAATTTGGTCGTAGAAGAATACTATTGTGTTCGCTACTTTTGATAACGGTTTTTGGATTGACATGGATTATCGGGGATGCTGTTATAGATAGTAATAGAGTGCTGGACCGAGTACAGGAGTATATAGATCCAGGCTCCCAATATCCAATTTTGCTACCAACAAGACGTTAGTCATATATCCTCGTGGATTTGACTTGAGAGCACCTAGGTATTTGACAGACTACTACAGAAAGCATTTTATCCCCGACAAAAACAGGGGATTTATCGCGGTGAAGTTCGACGGACCACATTCAGCATTGACGGTGGAAACTAATCGGGGCGACTATCACGACCATGACATTTCCATGTACGATACGACAAGGGAAATCTCGAACGATATGATTATGTGCAACACTGACATCAACGCCAATTTCAACGTGGAGATTAGTAAGGCTAAGACGCACGATGATTCGCTCACTAAGGTTGTGAAAAAATTGATACAACAGTTGGAACACGACGATGCTTTGAAGGAACTCGGGGTTTTTTTTAAAAATGACTTGAAGAAGCAGATTGCGGAAAGAACAGTGGACTAGCACTGGTATAAGTTTGCCGGTACTTCAGTGTGGTTGCAGCAGTATGGTATCCACTTTATGAATTCTAGAATGTTGTACAGTCCAAGTGGGAGAAAAAGCAACCATGTAATGAGTTTAATTTTTACGCAAGCGTACAATGAATGATGAGAAGAACACGACAATGTTGAGTTGGTTGTTCCAGCTATAGATTCAATGACCAATGAGAAAATACATAAGAATCTAATGTTCCCTAGCTTCTTACCTATTCCATTTTATCATCAGTTGTCATATGTGAATAAAAGATGGTATGGGCCTGAAGACGCACGTATTTTACTTGTCAAGATCGAAGATGGTATCGACGAATCATTGATTGTGTTCAACGCCTACCACCGTAAAGTGAACAAACAAGAAAACATAAATGGAGCTGCTTCGAAAGTATCGCACAAGTTTTATAGATCGATGTTCATGGGGTGACCCTTCAGATTTCAACATGGTGAGGAAAATGTTGACGGGATTGCAAATGCTGCTACTGATCATAAGATATATAATAAGGTGATTGAGCTAAGATGGGAGAGATCTAAAAGATTAAACGTCCAGAAAAATTGAACCCCGTTTATGATCAGTTTGAATAAGATATTGCCATCTGTCAATGCAATACTCCATCCGAACAAAGAAGTGCGGATTGGCTTCGCAAGAGCTCACCTTGTGCTGGTAGTTGCGGTAAGGACATGTATCGTCCAAACTTAGCAGTAATCAACAGGGAGGATAACAAGTTTAAAATATCCGAATTGAGTTCATTCTTTTCGTTAGATGTAGATGTTATAGGGTGGTCAAATCCCGAAGTAATGTGTCACCCTAAAGAACCAAATGTATTAATTCCTAATGGTATTTCAAACTGGGACGTTTCTGGAAACAAGCTAAGTAAAAAGTACATAACGGAGGATTTCGTTACGGTTTCCTTCTCAGTGGCAGATGCTACAGTACACGTTAATAAAATTAAGAATTTATTACAGAATGTGCTTTCTGGTACTTCTGTGCTTACTTACAATCAAACATTGAGTTACACCAATGATGTTATTGAATGTTCTCTTACAACTTCAGTTCAATTCTGTGCTGCACATGGCCAAGAGAAATTCAAACTTAGGAAAGTGCCAATATAGTATAGATAATATTTATATATTTATTTAATGTAAAGTAAAGTAATTTGGAGATAGGGTGACATATTTTGCATCAACCAAATTTTTTTTTGTTTAGCGATGGTTGAAAAATTTATTTTGGTTAATCAATTGGAACCAGAGAACCAAGACACCGAACGATAAAATGGCTTCCATGGATTCGCACAGCCATCTTTTTAATCCAATATCATCTGTCAATGAAGAACAATTCAACGTTTTGTCCCACTATGGACCTGTAACAGCGTTGAAAATATATGCTAACTATATAATATGTGGATACGGTTCAATCTTGAAAATATTTGAAATTTCCGAAGATTCTACTCATGAATTGGTGTTTTCTCGTCAAATACTTAATAGAAATAAGATTCATGATATTGCTGTCAGTCCCAGTGGTGATAGGTTAATCTTGTCTGGAGGAAGATCGTTTATTGTGTTAGGCATAGATGATATATTGAAAAATGGGCGTACATCGTCAAAAGAAAAGGCAATTAATGAATGGATTACCAGTACAGAGTTCAGTGACATGAATACTATATTATTCTTGACGTCTCATAATATCATCTATAAAGTAGATATATCTGACCTTGACTCGACCGAACACTTTCATATTATTGATAAGATCCACTGCAACGAGAAATCTATATTATATACTGGATCCATACGCATTATTGGTAAAAAGGTTCTAATTGCCGCCGGAACGGTAATGGGTGGTGTCATAATTTGGGATTTGGACACTCGACAAATAATCCACAATTTGACAGACCATGAGGGATCAATCTTTGGGGTCAAAATCGATTCCGAAGGAAAGTACATTGCTTCATGTTCTGATGATAGGTCTATTAAGTTATATGAATTTGAGAATGGTCAACTTTTGGCTACGGGCTGGGGTCATGGTTCTAGAATATGGAACCTTGAATTTTTCAAGTGTAAAGACCTGTTGAGAATTTTTAGTACTGGAGAAGACTGTACAGCTAGAATATGGGAATATGAATCGGGTGATTCTCTTTTAAGACAGCTTGATGTTTCTGAATGTCATTCGGGAAAACACGTCTGGTCTGGCGATTTGGACGATACGACTATGAAGTTGAGTGTTACTGGTGGTGCGGACGGTAGAATAAGGTTGCATGATTTAGAACTTTTAGAAAATCCAAATAAAACAAGCTATTCTTTGGAGAATATAGAAAATGATGCCAATATTAAATTCGACAAAAACGAAATTATCAAGCAATATTTCGAATTACCCGAATTGCATTTGTTAATTGTTTTAACGTCGAATGGAAAACTCTTAACTTTAAATCAAGAAAGTAGAAAATGGGAAATAGTTGTATTATCTGCCGAAGAAGTCAACAAACTTAAGAATTTTGGATTAGTTAGGGGGTTTGCCGATATAAATGTTGTAATAATATGCTCGAGAAGTGGTGATCTAATGATCCTCAAATTTGATTCTAGTTGCCTGAAACCTATTTCAAAATCCTGGTTCGTCGATAATCATTTAAATGGAAATAAGGTGACGAATCTCTTGACTTCATATGATAAAGTAAACAATAAATTTTATGTCTTGACTGATTGTCCCAACCCGAAGATCCCTTTCATCGTCAGAGCTTTCAAATATGATAATAAGGAATTCATATGCACTGATGTTATTCAACTAGAGCAACCGGATCAAACCAGTTTTACAACTACATGTATGATTTTTGATACTGAAAATAAGCTCTTGATTTTGGGATCAAGATATGTTAGTTTTGCTGTTTACGATTTAAGCTCGGGAGCAGATTTTTTAAAGTTAAGTGGACTCTTTAAAAAACTATCCACAGGTGATACCATAACAACAATTTCAATTATCAAATCACAACTAAATTGTATCCGAATTTTAATAACTGTGAGAGATGGTGTTTATATGTATGTGGAATTAATGAAAGAAAACGAAAGTTTCAACTTGGACGTGATTCACAAGAATAAACTATCGAAGGGATTTATTGAAGGAGGTTTTCTTCAAAACGATGAATTAATATTGTATGGTTTTAAGTCTTCCTACTTTTATATTTGGAATGAGACAAAACAATTAGAACTAGCAAGTGAATTATGTGGTGGTGCCCATAGACAGTGGGAATTATTTAAATATAATAATACAACGTCAGATATCAAGTTTGTATACATAAGTAAGTCAAGTTTGCATATAAAAATTTTTAAACAAAGATTCACAAATGTCAGTTCTGGTTTAATTAATAATGGAACCCATGGAAGAGAGATTAGGGATGTTGCAATATCTCCATCTGTGTCTTCAGATGATAACTCTCGCATAATAATGACCGCGTCTGAAGATACGACAATTAGACTTGGAAAACTATTTGCCGACGGGGAAATTAAGAACTACTGGAGTATGAACGAACACATCTCCGGCTTGCAAAGAATAAATTTTTTAAATGATACGTATGTCGGTAGTTCAGCTGCAAATGAAGAGTTTTATATCTGGAAATTAAACAAGCTAAGTAACGGAGTTCCAACTGTAACAAAATGTGCAAAGCTAATGCCTAGTCAAGCGAATCCAGATCTACGCATAATGGACTTTGATTCCTATCCGCATTCTAATGGTTTTATTATTAGCACAGTGTATTCTGATTCTAATTTGAAAATTTGGTATTTTGACTGCAAAACCCAAAAGTTCAGTTTAATCGCCAATGATTTCTATACAACTTGTTGTATCCTTAATGTGAATTTCCTCAAGTTCAATGAAGACTCGAAAATATATATTATGATTGGTACAACTGATGGTTGTCTATCTATTTGGGATGTTTCTAATATTTTGAACAATATTAATGTCACATCTCCAGAAGTTCATAAATTAGGTAGCATGATTATCAAGCAACAGTTGCATCAAAATGGTATTAAGGCGGTACTTTGTTTACACAATTCCGAACAATCGTACAATATATTTACTGGAGGTGATGATAATTCACTAATATCGTCGACTTTAAGCTATGAGAATGATTCCGAAAAATTAATTTTAAAGACTAGTTCATTTACGGAGAAGGCAGCTTCGTCAACTATTACGTCCATTTCGAATGGTGGGAATAATAGGATAGTTGTGACATCAGTTGATCAAATTGTTCGTCTTTGGGAATTCGACTCCTCGTCGTTATCATGTAAATCTGCAAGGTACACCACTGTTGCAGATACCGGTTGCAGTGATGTTACAGAATTCGATGACAATAAAACAATTGTCGTTGGGGGAGCTGGGTTAAGTGCTTGGAGATTTTAAAATACATAGACAACAATTTTAATTAATATTTGCAAATAAAATATAAAACCTATAAACCAATAGTACAATACTCATATGAATAGACTGATAAAAAACTCTAATATCTATTCTCTATTTAGATTCTTAATAATCTTAAATTGAAAGTAGTATCATTGATCGTTTGTTCTTCGTCGATGATGACCTTAGAGTTGTCAGCGGTAAATGGCTCCAAACGCCTCTTAGTTGACTTAACTAATATGTCATCATGATCTTTAATAACGTTTTCAAAATTAATAGTATCTTTGATTAAATTGTATTCAACCTTGATATCATCAGTGGTGTTTAAGCCTGCCTTTTTACGTAATCTTTGAATACGGTTGATCAATTCTCTGGCTAAACCTTCACTCTGCAACTCAGCGTACATGTTAACGTCTAAAATAATCAAAACATCATGCTGCGATCTAGATTCTTGGCCATGAGAAGCCTTTTCTGCTGGTAAACCACGTTGAACTTGCAAGTCTTCTGTTATTAAATCAATTCCATCCACTGTAATATTACCAGTCTCAGCAAACTTTTGAACTTCCTCGGAAGAAACGTTTGGCAAAGCTGCTTTCACACGCTTGGCATCTTTCTTCAATTTCTTACCTAATACAGGCCAGTCTGCGACAACAGTATATTCAACTCCATATTTAGCTTCATCTGAAGTAATAACCAAGTTTCTTACATTCAATTCATCAATGATATATCCTTTCAAAGAGTCGACATCCTTAAGGTATCCACGATCAGAATGCAATATAACTAATTCCTTCAAAGGTGTCTTCAAAGAAATTGTCTTCTTTTCTCTGATGTTACGGCCTAAATCAATAACCTTCTGCATTCTCGAAACAGCAACTTCTATTTCGCTATCGAACAATTCTCCCTTTACCGAAGGGTACGATAAGAAATGAATAGATCTGGTGTCCTTGATCTTTGGATTAACACAGTATTTCTCTAATTCTTCAGCAGTGAAATATGGCTTTAATCTTTGATATATACCGTCGGATAAGTAAGGTGTGAATGGAGACATAGCTCTAGATAAAGTTAATAAAGCTTCAGTTAAAGTATTAAGGCCAATCTTAGTATCTTCAATACCTTCATCTGAGTAGCCCTTAAGACGACGACGGTTAAAACGGATATACCAGTTGGTTAAATCATCAATAAGAGATAATAATCTTGGAACAACAGTGTATAATCTATATTCAGACATTTCCAGGTGAATAAATTTAATTAATGACTGAATGGAAGCTAATAACCATCTGTCCATAACATTCGTTGAAGTCAAACTAGAATCGTACACGAAGTCTTTATTGTTTGCCTTTTTAAAGAGATCTGCAGCATCTTTTAAGAATTTGTATGAATTGTACCATGGCAACAAAACACTTGAAACAACTTCCCTGACACCTTCTTCTTTAAATTTCAAAGTTTCAGCCCTCAATACTGGAGAATTGATTAAATACAATCTCAAAGCATCAGCACCGTATTTCGCTAGAACAATACCAGGATCTGGGTAGTTCTTTAAACGTTTGGACATCTTCTTACCATCTGATGCTAAAACAATACCTGTTACGATAACGTTTTGATATGGAGCTGTGTTGAATAAGTAAGTACCTAAGACAGTCAAAGTGTAGAACCAACCTCTGGTTTGATCCAAACCTTCAGAGATAAAGTTTGCTGGGAAGGCATTCAAAAACTTTTCCTTATTTTCAAATGGATAATGGTTAGAAGAATAAGGCATAGACCCAGATTCGAACCAACAATCGAAAACTTCTTCAATTCTTTTTAATTGACCCTTACCTTGTTTAGATGGAATTGTGATAGAATCAATACTTTCACGGTGGATATCAGTAATATCATCGCAACCAGATAATTCCATTAATTCTTGAATTGATCCTACACACACGATTTCTTTAAAGTCATCACTAACCCACAATGGGATTGGAGTACCCCAGTAACGGTTTCTAGAAATATTCCAATCTCTGGCATTAGCAATCCAGTTAGAGAATCTCTTTTCCTTAATAGATGATGGAACCCATCTCGTCTTTTCGACATTCTTTATCATATCTGGGACAATATTGGTAATACGGACGAACCATGCTGGGACAGTTCTGTATAATAACGGTGTATCAGACCTCCAACAAAATGGATACGAGTGCTTTAATTGAGTGGAAACTAAAAGTCTTCCTTCTTGCGTCAACTTTTTGATAATTAACTTGTCAGCATCCTTAACGTAAATACCTTGGAAATCAGTAACTTCGCTAGTGAACTTACCATTGTCATCAACTGGGTTTGGTGGTTGTTTCTTTTCATCGATGATACCTGCCTTTGTTGCAGCGTTGAAATCTTCTTCACCAAAAGCTGGGGATTGATGGACAATACCGGTACCTGAATCTGCGGTAACATATTCAGCACAAATGACCTTAAATCCACAGTCTTTGAAAGACTCGTAGAAGTATGGAAACAATGGTTTGTACCTGGTACCAGCTAAATCCTTACCTTTAATTTTTTCAACAACCTTATACTTCGCAGCAGCTGGTTTCTTATATAATGTGCCTAATAAAGACTCTAGTAATATGAAGTTCTTTTGCTTTTCTTCATCAAATATTTTAATATACTCGAATTCAGGATGAACCGCTAAGGCAATATTCGAAGGCAAGGTCCATGGTGTGGTGGTCCATGCAACTAACCATGTATTTTCGTCATCAACCAATGGGAAACCAATAGTAACGGCTGGATCGTTAACTTCCTTATAATTCTGTTGTGCTTCAAAGTTCGATAATGGAGTAGTACATCCCGTAGAGTAAGGCATGACTCTCACACCCTTATACACTGCATCTTTCTTGAATAATTCCTTGAACGCCCACCAGACAGATTCCATGAATTCGGGATACAAAGTCTTGTAGTCATTGTCCATGTCAATCCATCTTCCTAATCTGGTAATAGTTTTACGCCATTCATCAGCATATCTCATAACAATAGCACGACACTCGTCGTTGTATTTGTCAATACCCATATTCATAACGTCTTCCTTACCAGTAATACCTAATTTCTTGTCAATTTCGTGTTCCACTGGTAAGCCATGAGTGTCCCATCCGAATCTTCTCTCGACGTGGTGTCCGTTCATAGTGGCATAACGCGGGATGATATCCTTGACGGTGGACGCTAAGATATGACCATAGTGTGGTGTGCCTGTAGCAAATGGTGGGCCATCAAAGAATGCAAATGGTGGGAGATCTTTAGTAAGCTCTAATGATCTTTGGAATGCATCTGACTCTTCCCATTGTTTAATAACATTTTCTTCCTCTCTAGGAAAGTTAAAAAACTGATTACTAGTTTCTTCACTCATTACTCCCGCTCGAAAACAATTACTGGAGACGTCTCTATACCTATAGTTCTTTTAAGTAGTATATACTAGTTGATTTGCAAATGACTAATAAAGCACTTTTTGCGTTGAAAAAAAAATTATGTCTTGATTATATAATCAAGCCCTGAAAGATCATAAATACTGTCTACAAATATCAAAGATACAACTCAGCTGCAAATAGATGAGTCAATGATCACTAGCAGGGTGTTTGAAGAAGTGCTTCGAGGCTGTTTCAGGAATGAGGGAATTCCCGAAAGAATAGTGGTTGCTCTTTCCGGAGGTGTTGACTCATTGTGTCTTACATACTTATTGGGGCAATTTAAGAAGCTCTACAAACCAGGGATGCAAATTACTGCGGTGACTATTGATCACAGGTATCGGACAAACTCAAGCCAAGAGGCATTGGAAGTTGGTGAAGTGGTACGACATTGGGGGGTGGACCATGTAGTGAAGATGTTGACATATGAAGGCCGAGATATCGGGAAGATAACGAACTTCGAAGAGGTTGCACGAGAGAAGAGATACGAAATATTCGAACAGACATGCAGGGAATTGGGAGCTAGGAGCTTGTTTGTTGCGCATAACTTAAACGACCAGATAGAGACGTTTCTTCAGAGATTGCAACAGAATTCTTCCATATTTGGTTTGGTAGGGTTACGACAGGTCGGACCCCTTCCAACGAGTCCCAGGCGACCATTCGGGAATGATGGGTCTGTCCAAGTCATACGACCGTTAATATCATTTGAAAAGTCTGACATAATTGACACCTGCACCAAGAATGATATTCTGTGGTTCGAGGACCATACCAATAGCAACATTCATCTCACAAAACGTAACCTTTTACGGCACCTTATAACCGAAATCATACCGTCCAAAATTAACAACCAAACACTTCTGTCTGATGAACGCACCAGCGTACTTCTTGTCAGCAAAGAGTCGTTAGTGAGAACGCACGAGGAAGTACTTGCCGTGGTCTCAGTTATGCAAAGTGAAATTGCAAATATAGCGAACTACTTAAAACGACGGGGTTTTTTCAATTTCGACAAAAAGAATCTTCTGTTGCAGCTCACTCTTCCGTTCGACGTTTTGGATTCTTACAACCCTGCGGTGCTAAGTCGACTTTTTTATCAGAACATATATCCAATTTCGTCGGTCAAACATTTTCATTGGTCATATGCGAAATTAGAGAGGCATGCTGTGCCAAAGATTATACTGTTCTATGAAAAAAATAAGGTGTCACGCTCTCGAAAATCTATGAGAATAACTTATCTAAATGTATTGTTTGATATTAAATTAGACCATGATAACAGACAAATGGATTTGTCGCTCACTAGACAGCCATTAATACATGACGAATTTGCACAAGTGTGTCTCGCCCGCACGCTCAACAATCAATGGTCCGAATGGCTCTTGTTTGACAGAAGGTACTGGCTTAATTTGAGACTGTGCCATTCGGATATTGTAGTTTCTATCATACCATACAGACATGACGACAAAGCTTGTAGAGAGCAACTTTATTCAGCATTCAAAAACTCAAACAATCTCCCAATTCTAACAAGACGTCTTGAAGGAATCCCACTAATTTTTGCATACAATGACAACAAGTTATTTGCTGCTTTACCCACCTACAATATTGTTTCCAAGGAGGACGTGATAGATGTAGAATGGCGTCTAAAAAACAACTTGTATAGCTTATAGAATATGTTCATATGCAGTACCACGCCAAAATTTTGAAATTCATTAACAAGTAGGCAAACATTACGAACCAGCTTACATCAAGACAACATCGAATAGTTTAATAGTGAAGACTTGTTACTAATTGAACTCTGGAGTATTTGAAAGTCTGAGGCCACTAAAGTATGAAGATGCCAACCACCTCTCATATAGATACGATTCATACCTTAGGAACGCCCAGGCACAGTGGACAAGTGATTACACCTAGAACATATAAAGCGTCCAAGTCTTCTAGACATGTCAATCACCTGAGTCAATCAATAAGAATAGCACATCAAAGGATTAACATTGATGTAGACTTAACGCAAGATAAATTAGAAGGGTTTACAGAACTTACCGTTATACCCACGATGGGAAACTTAAAGGCTATTAAGTTGGATTGCAGGGAAATGAAAATTAAAGATGTTTATATTAATAATAGTAAAAACACTAATTACATATACAAGGACGTGCTATATATTAATGATGATAAATATTTTGAAGCTTCACTCAATAACAAGTCAGTGAATCTATTCGATATGTATTGTGATGACTTGACCATACACCAACATCACTTGATAAGACAGAAACTTAACTATGTGTTCGGAGAAATTAACTATGACCCAAGAGAACTTCCCAGAGAACTACAAAAGGGAAATACCGAAGAATTGTTGATTTTTCTTCCAGATAACTTAAAGTTGGAATTGGCAGACGTAAATGCTTTTACCTCCCCAGAAAGCCAAGCAGTAACTCCCCGTTATCTTAAATCCAGACATACTACAAATGAGTCCCAACATTCTTTTAGTGTAAAAATTGAATTTGAATGTATTAATCCTAAGAATGGTTTGAACTTCATAACTGATAAAAAATCGGATACGAAAAACTGGCATGCATATACCGCCAATTCTGACTATAATATTTCGACATCATCTTGGGTTCCATGTATTGACAACCTATGGGATAGATGTACGTGGTCACTTGAAATAAATATCCCAAGGACTATTAAAGATATAGGGAACCCCAGAATAATAGGCTCTGAAACCATCAATCCTGGAGCACAAGAAAATGGAATACATCCCGGAAAGATTCATAAAGACATCATCAACGAAATTGAATCACAAGACGTCGAACAAGATGAAGATAATGTGGATGACGACGAAGACGATAACGAAAATTACGATTTGGTGGTTTGTACTGGAGACTTCAACAACGTTAAAGAAACCCCACATCCTATTGATAGTTCAAAAAAAGTTGTCTCGTGGTCAATATTTAATCCCATTTGTGCTCACCATGTAGGTTGGGCAATAGGTTCGTTTCAAAGTATTGTTCTATCCACACCTACACAAGAAAGTGACGAAGACATGAAAGATCAAGTGGGCTTTGAGGATATTGAGAAAGACACGGATAGCTCACCTGTCACTATATATTTCTTGGTGGGTCAGGCGGATATGGCTAGAAATACATGTATTTTAGCTAACAAAGCTATAGACTTCTTCCTGAAAGAATTTGGTTCATTTCCGTTTAGTTCTTATGCTATGGTATTTGTTCAAAACAACCGGGCACAATCGAATAATTTTGCGGGACTTTCAGTTATAAATGACACTCTCTTATACCCATCTGATTTGATTGAACCAATGCTTTCGACTACCGATACAATATTAGAAGGTATGGCAACTCAATGGTCAGGTATTAATATCGTACCACTATCATTTAATGATTATTGGTGTACAATTGGTATTGCCAAGTATATGGCCTTCCAGTTCATAAAAGTGTTAATGGGTACAAATGAATACAGATTCAAAATTAAAAAGAAAATGAACGAAATTGTTGAAAAAGATATTGGCAAAAAACCATTGGCCTTACAATTCTTTAGATTTCCAATTTCTGACCATGATCTAGAATTCATAAGATTAAAAGCGCCATTAGTTTTATACATTCTTGACAAACGGATGACTAAGACCGATAAATCATTCGGTCTTTCTAGGGTGTTACCAAAACTCTTCTTACAAGCTATGTCGGGAGATTTGCAAAATGGTGCTTTATCTACGCAACATTTCCAATATGTCTGTGAAAAAGTTAACAGAAATAAATTAGATACATTCTTCAAACAATGGGTTTTCGGATCGGGTGTTCCAATATTCAACATATCCCAAAAATTTAATAAGAAGCGTTCTATGATAGAAATGAGTATAAGACAAGTACAACAGCTGGATACAAAAAAATTACATCCAAATCCAGAATCATTTATAAATGACTCTATAGCACACCTAGACGATGAGCCCTCATTTCTGATACAACCTGCTTTTACTGGTCCAATGACAATTAGAATTCATGAAGCCGATGGTACACCCTACGAACATATTGTTGATTTAAAAGATGGTCATGTTAAACTTGATATTCAATACAATACTAAATTTAAAAGATTAAAGAAAAATAGGGAAGATCTCAATGAACCTAATACGACATTCAGTAAATTAGGTGATGTATTGACGAACTCAGAAGAGATGGATGAATGGGGATTGAATGACTGGGTGAAGCATGAAGAAGACATCTATAATGATGCGTTTGAGTGGATTAGAGTTGACGCGGATTATGAGTGGATAGCGCAGATTAATGTTAAGCAGCCTGATTATATGTTTGGGTCCCAATTACAATACGATAGAGATGTGGAGGCGCAATATGAAGCAGTGAGATATTTTGGTGATAGAGAAAAACCTAACACTTTGTATTGTACTGCATTAACTCGCACGATCATGGATGATAGATATTATTACGGACTTAGAATAGCAGCTGCCCAAGCATTGGCGGAGATATCTAAACCGGATAATAACTTTATTGGAATTGGATATCTTATTAAGGTTTTCAAAGAACTATTTTGCTTTCCGGGCAGTTCAATTCCACTAAGTAATGATTTTAACAATTTTAACGATTTCTTCTTACAAAAACAAATCCCGCAGATTTTGAGTAATGTGAGGGATGAGAATGGTGAAGTGCCATTTGTAATAAGGAACCTATTATTGAATCTTGTGAAATATAATGAGAATTCTAATAATAATTTTCAAGATTGTTTCTACATGTCTGACTTAATTCAATCTTTAACTACTAGTGCTTTAAATGCGAACAGTGCTCTTACATCCCAAGATCCTTTAAACTTGTTGGATAAAACTGACTCAATAAATTCAGAAAAACAGAAATTTTTAGAGGATGTGATAACTGAAATAAATAGACTTCAAAAATTAGATGAATGGGTTCCTTCCTATCAGTCTATTATCGCAATCACTTGTATGAAACAAAAAATTAGATTAGCTACTCATGGTCTTTTACAATTGTCATTTGAAGATTTGTTGTATTACACTTTGGATAAATATCCATTTGACGTGAGAATTGAAGCATTTCGTGGATTGCTTATTTTAGGAGGGTTAAAAAATGTCAGCGTATTGCAATACTTCTTAAAAGTCTGTTTGCTTACTTCTACAGCTCCATACTTTAGAGGAAAATTAATCAACGTATTGATTAATGCAATCTGTATAGCAGCAATTGATGGTACACCATCAACTTTAGACGACCCAGAATTTAAAACTCTTGAAAAGCTATTTGACGAGAATTCCAGGATGGCAAATAATCAAACCAATATGGTCATTATCGAAGATGGTTCGAATAATGAATTAAACTCCAGAAGAGATGCATTTGCAAGAGCCACCTTAAATGGTGCTATCGAATTACTTAGACGTGATTATTCTATTGGTAAAGGATTGCGAACCATATTTTGGGAATTGTTGCATACTTCGTTACTAAGTATCTACGAGAGAAGAAATATTTTCAACGCTTGTCAAGTACTATATAAAGAAGTTGATTCATTTATTGCGAGAGTCCCTGTTCCAAGTGTTTCATTGAATGAATTGAAAAAGAAGATTATACTCAGGAATATTGGCGACGGTAAAGTTGTTATTAAAAGAGAAGGCAGATTTAAGATACAGTTAGCATCACGTAGATTTACTATACAAGAGGCATCGAAACTTAAAGTGCCACAAGAAAAGGCCAAGACTAAAGTTACAGACGTGCCGATATTAGTCACAGATGTTCCGCAAGAAACCAAATTGAAGCTAAAATTAGGTGGCTCTTCGAACGCATCGGAACCAAAGAAGGAAACACCACGCATTAATAATCGAGTATCTCGCGATGCGAAGCTTGTCACAATTCATTCAAATACCAAATCCAAAGTCACTATCAAACTTAAGAAACACAAGTTGCCGTCGTCCTCAGTTTTTGACCTCCCCAAGCCAATTGGCCGCCCTCAAAAGAAAAACATCGCAAGAGTACAGGGTTCTTCTATAACATTGAAGTTTTCAAACGACAATGTCAATAAACTACGAAGTATATTTCAGGATAACTTCTCGAGACCTAGATATGTCAAGATATTGACGAAGGAGAAGAAAATATTAATATCAACTACACCTTTCCCTTCCCATAGTAATAATGAAAAGAAACCTACAAAAATTAAAACAAATGGTAGTTTCGAAAATGGTGATATAGGTCTGGCACAAACCACTGCACTAGAACCAAACCATGACCAATCGACTACGATTGAATCCCATAAAATCAAATTGAACCCTAACAAACCAAAAGAACGCTTAAGTGGAAGCCCATCTGAAGTAGACGAAATAAAACCAAAGTTGAAATTTCCAATAAAGAAAGATGGTACGCAGCCTGAACGTCTGCTGTCCGAACCTGTATCTAAACCAATGGAACGTTCTGTTTCGCCATTTTCAAGGTCAGCCAGTCCGTTTAATTCAATACCGCTGCGGCTGCAGAGAACGAACAAGAAAACTAAGATTTATATTCATCCTAATGATGAAAAGACTTCATCTTTGCAACAAGAACCCAAAGAGCCTCTGGTACCTGGGACACAAAATCCAATTCAACTGCAAGACCTGGAAGATATACCAGAAATAACACACAAAGAACCAAAGCCTAAATCAGGTTTTAAGCTCAAGTTAAATTTGAAACGATAATTGCATATATATTGTATATTTAATATAATTCCTTACAATAAATCGAAAAGTAGTTTTAACAGTATGTGCTCACGTGCGCTATATATAAGATTCTTATCAAATAAATCAGACTTGGCTTTTATTACTATACAACTAAGTTGTTCAATTGCAATAACATAAATGAGTAGAAACAGATAACATCAATGTCATACAATAATCATCTAGCGTTTAATATTTCAAAAGCAACGCCAACGACTTCCACAACAAATACAAATACTGTCTCGTCCCCGCCAACATCGAACGAAGTTACGAATTCAAGCGGAACAAATAACTCCAATCCCAAGTCGCCATTCTTACTGAATATTTTGTCCAAATCAAACCCATCAGCCGGTAATGTGTCACCTCAACTCGGCTCGAGGAGTGCTGTTACGCCTACGATTGTCACGATAGGAGACGAGGGTTCGAACACTAGAAATATAAACCGCACCAAGGATAATCAAGCCGGTAATAATAAACCTGATTTGATTGATTTGCTTGGTAGATTTGATATCAGTAATAAGAATGGCAGTGGAGAGGACGCTGACCGAGATGATGAGAGAGAGGTGAATGATAGTACCCATGATGTGAAAGAAGCGAAGGATGGTGCGCATGATGAAAAACTGATAAACGAGGAAATAAACAAGCAAGATGGTGATGTGATGGCAGAAATATTGGAGGGGAAAGCCACTGAAAAGGAGAAGTTACGCGAGGTAATTGGTTCAAACGAAACAGTGGACGATGATTCTGTATCTGAAATGATTGAAACCCCCTCAACTACCAAACCACCAATAATTGAAGAGGAAAGTACACTACACGATAACAATGCCAAAATTGTGAACGAAAAAGACAATTATTTGGACAATGATCGTGATTTGACAGACATAACTGGAAATTTTAATGATGAGGAGTCAGTTGCCGAAGAATATCGCATACATGAACACGAATCTGACCCATTGGAATCAGAACAAGAATACGATTCTGAAACACAAGACAATACACCGATTAACGAATCTCATCATAAGCGAGGAAAGTCTAAAAAGAATCAACCAATGATTAGTTCAGAGGAACAATATCAACAATCACATAAACCTTTTGATTTCCAACATTTCTTGAATCATTTAAAAAAAAAAAGTGCAGACCCAATTGTCCGTTATATTCGTTCTTTCTTAGTATCATTCAGTAGACAAGGCCATACGTTTACTTCAGTACAAAAGATTAAGATCATTAAAGATTTTAAAGATTTTATGAATGAAAAGTTTTCTTCCTACGAACCATTTGCCTCAATGGATGCGATTGACTTAGAGAATTCAAGAGAAGGCTTGGAAAAATTGATAATGAATAGACTATATGATCATTGCTTCCCAGCAGAAGTGATTGTGCAATCAACAAACTTCATACCTGAATCAATTCAAGACGATCTTCGAAAAGATGAAGACTTTCTCAGGCAGCTTGAAAAATTCAATTGGATTAATGGAACTCATCTTGATATCGATTTAGATTACTTGACAAAACTTAAATCAAAAACCAATAAAGATAATTTGAATTTTATTGATTTTGCAATCACGGAATTAAACAAAATCAACAACTATAGAGCCCCTAGAGATAAAATTATCTGTATTTTGAATTCGTGTAAAATAATATTCAGTTTCTTGCGAGTGAGTAAACGAGAAACAAACGCTGACTCATTTATTCCATTGTTAATTTTAATTATCATCAAGGCTAAGACTGAAAATTTAGTCAGTAATATGCATTACATCGAAAGTTTTAGAAGTGAAGAATGGCTATCACATGGTGAAACCAGTTACTATTTATCTTCTTTACAAGGAGCCATCGGATTTATTCAAAACTTGAACTTTGATGATCTCACCATTGACGAGAGCGAATACAATGCTCATATGGAGGCTTGGGAAGCAGAAGAAAAACAAAGAAACCCTTCCAAAAAGCCAATAGTCATACCGATTCCTCAAAGAATGAATTCTGGATTAGAAGAATTGCAGCCACTGAACACTAGCCCCTCTAAATCTGGACTATCGCCTTCTAATGTGTTATTAACGAGCGCAGAGATGTTCACTAAGTCGCTCTCAAATTTCTTATCGCCTTCACCTCAAGAATCTCCACGTCAAGAAGATTCAACCATACGTGGTGTTTCTGCAGTATCTAATATAATCGAACCACAACAGGAAACGCAACTGCAGGAACAACAACAGTCGCACGAGAATTCCGCCGCAATGAAAGAAAGTTATAAGAGCTTAAGAGAAGTATTTCCAAATCTAGATAAAGCTGTTTTGAAGGATGTTGTATTCATGAATAAGGGAAACCTTGACGAATCACTCGACGCTTGTTTGCAATTGTTCAATGAAGTTTAATTATATACATTATACTTATATAGATGAATCGACGAACATTTTAGTACATTTCTCACCTGAAAAAGTGGACTCCTCGTCAGCGGCTCGAACTCTGGATATATCGGTCAACTCTTCAGTAATCTTATTCCTTAAAAGTCGAACACCCCACCAACTGGGTTAATAAAGATTGCCCTTGATTCCGGTTTTTTTTTCAGGTCCTTTTTTTTTATCAGCTTCAGTTATACCGTATTCTTTCTCTAGCCCTTAATTACATGTTTATATTTTAAAACGTATCTTCCCCCCTGACACGTACCCCATACCTGTCTTTATATATGTCTTCTTGATGACGACTTCTTGTATGTATTTAAAAGAGTAAGGGAAAAGGTATTAGGGAGAGTCCCTGTGAATTGCAGCATTGTGCAATAAATATTGACTGGTGCTGTATCTTTTATTATGTCTTCTAATATGTAGCATGTTATTGTAGTTCCAAATCTGTTAAATCGAGGCATCTTGTTCCAATCAGCATTAATTTAATGATTTTTTGAAGAATTGCAGACATCGACAATTTTTGTGAACAGCACCGATAATTCTAAAAAGCATTAACAATATTTTATATTCATAACAGTTAAGAACACCTCATTCTGGTAAAAACTAAGTTTCCCAAGTTATTTATCCCGAAAATATGGACAGTATTCCATTATATCTAGAATCTCTCTCAACGGCGGTTTGATTGTGCAACAAGAAGAAATGAAAAAGGTTGCGAAATTTTGTGCTACATTGTTCAATTCAAATTTCTTAAGCCTGCTGGCATCAAGAGAGGCAAAACATATAGATTAAATAATATGGTGATAAACCTCAAGGTGTATGTACTATAATTCTGTAGTAAGTGTACATATGTCTTTTTGAAAGTAATATTATGGAAAATTAATGAGTGTTGAGATATGCTCATTAGAAAATAGAACAGAAATATCTAAACATTTTTATAGAACATTGAAGCTCGATTTAATTATGAATACTAACTTCACCCATGTGTGGGTGAATGCCTTCCTTTTTGCGTTTTTGTATTAGAATAGATAAGTTTGAAGTGTTAATAGTTGTTTCTTAGACATCCTAAAATTCTGCACATAGCGACTATGACCGAAGGTTCGAGAATTTGATCAGCAAGTTGTATTTAACATGTAACGAGTACGATTTAGAAAGATCATTCAAAGACAACAACAGATAAGTATGCCAATTGATTACTCGAAGTGGGACAATATCGAATTGTCTGATGATTCAGATATAGAAGTACATCCAAATGTGGATAAGCGATCATTTATTAATTGGAAACAAAGAGATATTCACGAGAAGCGTCAACAGAGGAACATTGAAATTAAATCTATATTGGTTCAATTAACGATGTATGCGAAGCTTAATGAAAGAGTTGATTTTCTTTTGGAAAATTTAAAGGGGAACCAATTACTTGATGACTCGTTGATCATGGTGAAATTAAATGACAAGTTCGATAAATCGGAGAAATTTAACTATGAACTCTTGAAAAAGAAAAAAGGCGACACGTTACGTAAGGGACTCAAAGACTTGACTTTTAGTGCAGAAGAAATTGAAAATACGCCGCCATATAATGAGATGATCGAAGATTTATTTATTCAAGTTAAAGAAGATCATCCAGATGCAGCAAAAGATGCGACAAAATTGACTCAGTATTTGAAAGACCATAGAACCAAGATCGATGACGTGTTGTCGAAACAAGCTATTAAATTGGATGATCTTTTGTACCAGAAATCAATGTTGATTAGCAGTGACGATATGCATACTGGATTTGATAAATCGTTCTTAAATAAGGATAAAGATGAGGCGAAACCAACCTCACCAAAACTTTCGGAGACAAATACCGTTAGCACGACTGAGACCATAAACAATCCTTCTGAGACTTCCTCTAAAGAAGCTAAATCGGAAAAGGAAGCCTTGAATGAATTAACGTTAGATCAGTCTACCGCAGAATTTGGTAAGATCTCAAGTACGAAAATAGATGAGAGTGCAAATTATTTGATAAGGCACACTTTTATTTGTAATGAACAGCAAAAGGATGCTTTGATTATGACAGCATTTGATCACCAATTACAGGGAGATTCAAAAACTGCTCGTCAAGTTATTCACCAATCATTGTTATTACAATATGTTGCACAATTGGCTGGCGCCAAGCCAAATAAGGATCTGATTATCAAAGCCGTTAAGTTGTTTTGCTCCAAGATTAATGATCAATCATCTCCGGCAAGGGTGGGGTTTTCACAGGATGTCGAGAACACGTTTAGTCACATTAAATCCAGATGCGAAATAATTAAAGAAGAACAAGGTACGGAAGATAACGGAAATGAAGAAGAAGCATTAATTCAATTAAAAGCTCTTGATGATAAGACCGAATTACTGGTTAATATTCCACAAGAGGGGTCCCCGCAATATGAAATTTTCGCGACAAAATTATCCAAAGAGATGCAAGACGCTGTGAAGACAGAATCGCTAGATACTGTTAATAAAGTATTTGCAAAATTAAAGGTTGAAGAAGCGGAGAAAATTTTGGAGATATTTAATGAATGCGGTGTAATTGGTATAAATGGGTACTTGGAAGATGAAGATGAATTTAAAGAATTGCAGAAACAATATCATGAAGGAATGGATTTGGAAGAGGGGGAAAATTTACAAGAAATTTCCGAAGAACCAAATACTGAGGATATCGTTGATTAAGATAGTTTATATAGCTATGATTAATGGCATAACTACATTACTAGTATGATATTTATAGATTTGTAATAACGAATTAGATAATGCAAAGTTTCTGAGAATATGCGCTCAATAGAGATGAAAAAAAGATTCATGATTACTTCCTACTTAATCTGGCCAACGTTTCCATTAATGATTGCGTTGAATTAGCTGGTTGTGTTTGCTGTTGTAATTGTTGTGGATTATAGCCAGGTGACAGCGAAGATTGTAGTTGAGACAATAAATAATTGACTTGTCCACTTGGTGCTTGAGTATGCCCCTGTGGAGGAGGAGGAGGTGCTTGTCCATAGTTGAGAGGTTGATTATACTCATATTGCGACTGACCCATACCTATAGGCTGGTTAACTTGTGGCGGTGGCCCGTGTTGTTGTTGTTGTTGTTGTTGTTGCAGTTGCAATAACGCAATCATGTTTTGCATGGACACTGGATCCATTCCCTGTAACGTCTGAATGAGATTTGCTTGATCAACTTGAGAAGCTGGTGCTTGATTGAAAGTGGGCTGGGGCGATCCATAATTTGGAACTTGAGGTTGACCATACGTGTTACTATCGTTACCATGATTAGTTTCCCAATGGTTATTGTTTCTATTTCCTCTTCCTCTGCGTTCATTACGACCTGACCTTCCACGGTTCTCGTGGTGGTCGTTTCTTCTATTTCCTCTACGGTTGTTCTCGTAAGAATCGTTATTTATAGCAGCACCATAAATCTTGCTTTGATTTTGGTTTTGGTTTCCATACGCATACGGTTGAGGTTGTGGGCTAGCGGTATTACCATACTTTTTAAATTTGGCCTTGGCTAAAATCTCCGCTGCCATCTCTGGATCAATATCTGCATATTCATCAAATTTGATTCCACCATCTGCCGTATTCTCAAAGGTCTGAACATCAACTTTTGCTTCTTTAATAACACATGTGCCCAAAGTTCCTGAATAAGCAGCCTCACTTATAACGTCATTTATATCTCTATGTGTGATATCTTCAACATCGATGGTAATTTGACTAGCAGCAAACGATTTTTTAACCTTTCTAATAAAGAAAACTGAAGATTTCCCTGTTATATATACTTGGCAATCGGGTACAAAGTTCTTTTGCTTCTTGTTTTCACCATAACCATAACGGTTACCAGGGTCTTGTTCATCCCTACCTCGCTTATCACTATATTCTTCTGGGGATCTATCTCTTCCTATTGTGGCTAGGTTTGGATTGTTGATTTCTGGTTTTCCAGGACGTCTCGATTTTTGGGGTCTTGAAGCATCCAATCTCATAATCTTATTGTGTAATGGCACATTAGTCTCTCCTTTAATACAATCCAAACATGCTTCAGCCGTTCTGAATTGGGTAAATCCATAACCTGCTTTAATGGCGATTTGAATAACGTCACCATATTGGCTAAAAATCCGAAACAAGTCTTGTTTAGAGATGGTGTTTGCTGGGAGGTTACCGATAAATAATCTCAGTTTGTCAGGAAATTCATCCCAATTTTGCAAATTCATATAGTATGCTTCTCTTTTAATAAAATCATCGTAAGCTTTATCTTCTTCTGGAGTCATTGGGGCAGTGATATTCGGTCTGCGGCAGAATTCATTGACTGGTACAAGAGGAATTGGACTTTTCAAGTTTTTAAACGGCTTATTGTAAGAATAAACTTGGTCATAGTTCTCAGTATTTGAGCTAGAGGTAGGAATAGGAGTTCCAGACAAATTTACGTTTCGTTTCGATAACTGCTCCATTATCAATTTCATCTGTTCGGGTTGGGGTAAATTTACAAAATTCGGATCTTTCACAATTTCACTCTGCATGATGGCATCGTATGCTTCTTTCAACTGTTGTTGTGGATCCTTATTATTGGTTGTTGAGGAAATTTCTGCCGCATTTACAGGCGGCTTAGGGGGTAATCCGGCAGGAAGCTTTCCTTTTAAGATATTACTGGGCTTTGACTTAGGTTCGAAACCATGGTCGTCTTTTTGATGCGTTTGGTGTTGGTTTAAGGGAATTTCAGGATCATATTCGTCTTCTTGGTCAGATTTTTCGCTTACAGGTTGGCCCTCTTGCGTGAGCGACGCTCCAGCACCACTCGCCACCGACGTGTCGTTATACGCGCTTTCGGGGTCATATTCGTCATCTTCATCTTCATCTTCATTATTAGAGTCATTTACACCTACATTGGGGCCTTCGGATGGTGTGTTCGATTCTTCCATTTCTCCTTTGGGCTCGAATTCCTCGTAATCGTCATCTTCGTCCGGTTCGTTACCGCGATCTCCTGCCTCGACCCTCTCATCCTCTGTTTCCAGTTGACATTCATTAACATGTTCAATATCAGGATCATATTCGAGATCTTGATCCTGACATTCGTCAAGGTCTTGATCCGGTTCTTTACGCTCATCATCGTTCTCTTTTGGGTCGTCATTTGGTTCTTGTCCTTGTAGAGGTTCATTACTGCTCTCGCGCAGTTCCGCACTCACTTCGGCGTCGGAAATCTTGTGACCTAACTCTATCGGGTTAACTTCCATAATAATTACCTTTAATCTGGTCAATTAAACTTTATCTACATAAGTACTATTGTTTTGAAGAATACAAATTTTTTTATCAAAACAATGTCTCACTAAATGTCGTCAGAGTATTTAGCAATAAAATGTCGCATCACGAAGATATCCACAAGTTCTTCACCCACAAATACCCCCCACACAGACCCCCACTCAACCTTATGCATTCTAAAAATTTTCAGTCCGTTCCTTTTGGTATAAAAGAAAGATTAGTAATTAACTGAAGAATTCAAGGAAGAATACAGAATCAAGGAGTACATAAACGAAGGTTATTTCATCTCCTAGTAGCAAGTAAGTTTTTCCAATACCCAAAATTAATTAATACAGCTCAATAAATATGTCCGCAGAAAATAAGAACTTAAAGCTTGCTATTGTCGGTACCGGTATCTTTGCAACCGATATGCATTTGCCAACTCTTGATAAGTTTCCAAATTTGACGCCAACCGCATGCTACAACAGAACCAAAGCCAAGGCTGAAACCTTTGCAGCTAAGGCCAAGATTGACCCATCGCAGATTTACGAGTCTTTGGAAGACATCATCGAGACAGACAGTGTTGATTTTGTTGATGCATTGTTACCGGTTCAATTCAACTTGGACGCCGTCAAGTTGGCCATCAAACACAACAAGCCAATTTGCATTGAAAAACCAATTGCTGCTAACATGGCCCAGGCCAAGGAAATTGTCCACTTATCAAACAGCACTGATGTTCCAATCGGTATTTTGGAAAACTGGTCGTACTTGAAGGCTATTGATATTATCAACAAGGAGGTTGTTCCAAAGATCGGTGATGTCATCTCATTTACTTATAGGTCTACCGGAGCATGGAACGATAACAACAAGTACTTGGCCACATTGTGGAGACAAAACCCTGAACACATAGGGGGTTTCTTGAGTGACGGTGGTGTCCATCAATTGGCATTATTAACCGAAGTTTTAGGCGAAGTGGAATCGGTTTCTGGTTTGACCAAACAAGTCAGAAAAGAAAGTGGTGCAGACGATGTCTTATTCTCTACCATGAAAATGAAGACCGGTACTATTGGTACTTTCACCTACGGTTCCGCTTTCGGTGCTACCGATAAGTCCACCAGCTTCACCATATACGGTACTAACGGATCCGTAGTCTATGACTTCTCACCAGAATTATCTAAACCAACAATCACATACCAAACTGGTACTTCCGCACAACAAGCATCCGGAAAGACTGTTATTGAAGTTGATGAAAATGACACTCTTGTGGAAGAATTTAAGAATTTTGCCGAAGCAGTCACTAAGAATGATAAGTCCATTGTCCATGTTACCGCTGCTAAAGCATACCACCACTTAGCTATTGTTGCTGCTGCGTTAGAAAGTTCTGGTAAGAATGGCGATGCTGTCGAGGTAGAGCAACCTTAAGTCTAACATTATGGAATATATTTTTGTACTATAATATATATTTATTTGTATATCTATGTATGCTCATAGCTCATCCATAATTCTACTTGTAACCGTACTTACTATATCTTCCCAGGTTTTATGCTCTCCGTTGGATTCAACGTTCATCGTAAACTCCTCATCAAAATTAATCTTATCAGTGGCGGAAGGTAATATCGTACTTGCTACCAACGAACCACTGAGAACTGTCCCCAATGTGGAAAATACCTCAATATCTTCATTAACACCCGAAGAAAAGAATACGCTGTTGAATATTCTGAATATTTTGAACATTGACCACATGAAGAACTTGACAGGCATCTTCAACAATCTGCGCCAAACCACCCACGCACTACATAACAAGAGGAAGCCGATACTTAAGTATATACCATTCTTGTCCTTTCTGTCTTGTTTTTCTATAAACCGAACAATATTCTTAGATTTGTTTAGTAATGATTCAAAATCGGTAAACTTATCGTTCAAATTTGACAAATCTTTAGTTTGTTGCTCAACGGAATCTATGTTCAATTCTGTGTGCACAATTGAAGTAGAAATTAATTGTCTGGTTGATTGTAAGGACGTCGTAATTGATTTGTTATGTGACAAGATTTGGTCTTGTGTAGTCTTATTCTTAAGTTTAGCATCATCCTTGGTGCTACGACCCGAGAACAATTCTTGTCTCAAGTCAGATTCTTTTGCTGAATCCTTTGCAGCTGGAGCGAATTTTACAATTCTCTGTTTATGAATCAGTTTATTCTCTGAATCATAAGATAGTAACTGACTTTCCCTCAACTTGATCTTTAAGTTTGATAATTTTTCTTCGTAAATTTGATATTTAATGGACAATTGATCATCATATTTTCCAGATTTACTGATTTCTATGGTCTTCAACACGTCACGAAACTTGAATATCAACCCATTAGCTTCTTTAGTTAATTGGAGTCGTTTTGCTTCGATGGGTTCTTCCTCTTGGTTTGTTGTTGGATCGCTCGCATCTATTATGTCATTAATCTTCGCAAATATGGCAAATTGCAATCCATCCAAACGTTTAAATGAACTATTACAGTCGTTTGAAATCATGTTTGTTTGCTTGGTTTACATTTACGTATTAAAAATGAAAGTGTTTTGTAGTTTGATCGCACTGAAAAATGTAGTTCTGCAAAATATCAACTTGATTATGTACTAATCAAATCTACGCCTGCTTGCGAAGGATTGGCTCTTATTATGTCTATTATAACGAATGTGCAAATGAAGGAAGAAAATGATTTGGAACAAGGACGACAAATAGCAACAACAAGTCTGAAACCAGTTAAAGAAAATAAGAAAAAGAAGAGATCAACGAAAAAATCAAGAGATCCTTCCACGCTTACTCCGGAATATATCGAAGAGCAACGGAGACAGAGAAATGTAAAAAAAGAGAATAGAAAACAGGAACTTCTTTCACAGGGAATCGATCCTGAGACGGTAAATACACCACTTGAATTAAGATTCAAGACGAGGGAATTGCTCGAGCTTCCAAATAATGCACACACTGATGATTCATTCAAAATAAAGATCATGTCTTACAATATTTTGGCACAGGCATTAATCAGAAGGAAATTATTTCCAACAAGTGGAAATGCATTGAAGTGGTCTACTAGGTCACAAGTTTTGTTGTCAGAATTTAAACATTGTGATGCAGACATATTATGTTTGCAAGAATTGGATTTTATCCAATACAATTCATACTGGCGTAAAGAGTTACGAAAGTTAGGGTATGAAATGAAGTACTATAGAGCAGATACTAAGAATCATGGATTAGCTATCGCATACAAATATGACAAATTTATTTGCAAGCACCAGAGTTTCATTTACTACGACAAGGAATCATGTGAGTTACCCCGAAGAACATCAACTCAGAACGTTGGTTTTTTAGCATGCTTAGAGTTCACACCTAACATCTTATCGAAATATTCTAATATTTCAAGAAATGGTATAATCATTGGCACCACCCATTTATTTTGGCATCCATTTGGTACTTTTGAAAGGACAAGGCAAACCTATTTGATTTTGAAAAAATTCAAAGAATTTCGTCATACGATGAATACACTTAAAAATAATGGTGATGACTGGTACGGATTTTTCGCAGGTGATTTCAACTCTCAACCATTTGATGCACCATACTCATCTATAACAGCTAAACCAGCAAAATATTCAGAAAGAGCACGAACAGTCCTTGGATGTTCGTTGTCGTACCAGTATTCTAAAAACAGAGGTGTTGATAACGAGGTCCATTCTGGCAACAAAGACGAAAAGGAAGAAGAACTGGGAGAAGAGGAAGGTGGTAATATTGAGAAGTTTGGTAAGAATCAACCAAGCGACCCGGTCCCTGAGTCATTTGAACCCACACCTGAACAATTATACTTGGTTGATGTAATGGAGAAGTTACATAATGAATTAGATATGAGGGCTATATCCTTATATTCAGTTGGTTATAAATTAGTCGATCCAGATAATGCCGGACTTGATAATGATAGAGACGAGCCAATGTTTTCAAATTGGGCACACGCATGGAGAGGTTTATTAGATTACATTTTTGTAATAAGTTCATGGGATAGTGAAAACGAATCATATTCAGACAGAATAGACACAGTAAAGGAAGTTGAACAAAATAACGGAGTTAGATTAACCAAATTGTTGAAATTACCGTTACCAGATGATATGGGCCCCGAGCCTTCCGGACAGCCAAGACTTGGTCAATATCCGTCAGATCATCTCTGTTTAATGGCCGAAGTTGCGTTATGTTAATTATGTATATATTGATCTAGAAAAATCATCACTACATCCCCGTTATATATAAACCTATTTATATGGTTTATTTCTTTAGCATAGTATCAACCAAGTCTTCTAAAGGTCCATAATCTTTACGAGTTATTAATTCGAACTCGTTGCTAAATAACACGTAGTGCTTCAAACTGGTATTTAAATGACTTTGCAATCCTAACTCTGATATTTCATGGAAATGGTGACAATAAATATGGGCGTAAATTCTAAACAATCTCTTGAAGATCGTTTTCACTAAACTTGGAAATTGTTGTGGGAAAGGTGCACCTATTTTAGAAGGAAATATGTTATCATTATCAAAAAAGTTCTGAATCCAATTCATCAAGTTTTCGGTGTATTCACAAGCGGGCAATGATACGGGTCTCTTAGGCAGAGCCATTCCACTGACGTTAGGGTTGGTCTCTTGCCACAAATATTCATATTCGTCGGTTGCGATCATTCGAGGACATGTTTTCGGAGAACAAAACTCGGTGATGGCACCATATAACATATTTATTTGATTGTAGAAATCAACTACGTGGATAGCTAACCATTCATTGATGTCTTCATCTTGCGGTAATTTGACTGCCTGGATCAACGCGTTATCGGATCCTAATGTTTGCTCAGCATAACTCCTGATATCTTTGTGTGAAGAAACTGATTGTCCACCATTATTCAAGTTAATGGTCTGATATGCTTGGCCGGCGTCTTGTTGATATGCCTGACTATTCAGTGGTGGGTTTGGAAATGCCGAATTCGAAACTGGCTGTGGGCTTGAGATTGGTGACGACTGTTTTAGTTTGAATCCTCGAGTCGATCTTAATGAATGTGTATTGAAATTTTGGAAGAACGACATGGTACAGATACACGTATGTTAGTGTATCCAAGTAGGTTCAATCTAAATAAGTATTGACAACTTGCTTGTGTTCTTCACATCTATTGTGCTTTGTTTACATTCTTTCCATATATACTATCACGTGATTGATATATTATCGATATGCCCTTCAATCGACTTTAGATCAAATACTTGTAGGTCATAAACCATGGTCTTAATAGATAAGATAGACGGAGGAGATAGACCCAGTTCAAGGAAGCGAGTTTTATACTTCTTATGGGCATCCAACTTTGAGCTGGACATATCACATTCTTTCATGATATTCAACGTATTATACTCAGCTAGTATCTTCAATTGAATGTTTTTCATCAATTGCAAGAAGGCACAGTTCTTGTCATGAGCTAGGACCGGGTTGTTTGGTGGAGATGAACATAGTGTTTCATCGAGGTTGCGTACGAGCCAATTATAGTTAGTTTTGAATAGTTTTCGACCGTAAAACGAAAAGACAAATGGAAATTTAAACTCCAAGTTGACAATCAAGGAGCCAAACAGGTAGTTCAATGCATCTACGAGGTCAGCGAGATGCAAGTTGGGCTTATAAGTATTATAATGGAAGTCGATGTCAATCAGGTTCAATAAGTTTATGGCATCCGGAAACGCAGACTTAATGTCGAGTAACTCGTTAATTATTGGAGACGACACATTACAGCCAAGGTATAACAGGAAAGATGGGGGTCTGTCGTCGTTAATAAATAAACTCGGGTCCATGTCGATGTGTTTCCAGTAACGACAATTTGCAAGACTATGCCCAGTTGCCTCTACCAAGCTTTCGTAATTCGTTGTATGGACTTTATTGCCATTGATATGTAGATTAACGTTCAACTACTTGAGTTAGTAATGATCATTGAGATAAGACGCTACAGTGGACATACACCAAACTTTTTGTCTGTTATAATGCATTGTTCTTCTAGGTTGGCACAAATATTCTGCAATTGGTACGAGTATTTCAAGCTGAAGTAATCGTCATCTTTCTTTATTGTCAAAGTATCAATAGTCATGATCGTAGTGTATCATTTAGCTCTTCTCGTCTCTGGTTGTAAAAATCTCGTTATCACGCGATTGACATTTTGAAGTTCTTAAAAGTTCATTCAGAAACCCATTCTAAGAATACATCCAATAAGATAATGAATAAGACCAAGCAGGCTACAAAAATAGGAAATGATTTAGTAATTAAATACCAGGTCTCGTCTTTGGTGAATCTTGATGGATTGAATGTGCTTTCTTCTAAGAAGCTTAAACTTTTGGCATTGTATAAGAGATTCTACAAACTCCGGAATATGATTGATGCCAAGCCACATAGCAAAGAAACATACCAGTGCTTAGTACGACGGAAGTTTACCATGGAGGACTTTGCACAGAAACGAGGCATGCTATTGGACGATTGTGACAAACTAACTGAAACACAGGTATTTGAACGAATGATCAACACATTGGCCTTTGTACACAACTCGACAGTCTATTTACCTTCAGATAGACAAGCCGAACCGGTGTTCTTCTTCCGAGATTTACAGAAACCACAGCGGGTGGAAAAACTGGTATTATTGACCATGCTTAAGATGGACGAACAGAAACCCCCGATGATCAAATACGATAGAAAATACGAATGGATAACTAATCTCAACCACCTCCTAAGTAGCTTATCTGAAAACCCAGACACTAAGGAGTATAAGTCAACATTCAAGGAGATTGATGCTAATCTTATTGGCTTTCGAGATTATGAGTTGAACTTGATGCGGTTGAATGAGTGTTACAGTTTATGTTTATAGAGAATGGGATCAGTTACAGTAATCACTCATTAGACCATGTAGTCTATTGTAGGCTTTATTATGAATTTACGTGTGGTGTATAATGTACAATTTGTCAAGATGAACTCCATTGGACTAAATGGTGATAGCGAAATTACTGCGCAATTCATAGCAAGATCGAAATTGAAATATTTTGTAGTTTCGTTTGAGGTTCTTCATTAATTAATACAAAAATGGGTTGGTTTTCAAGAGATACACCACGCGACATTCCAAATAACCAGGTAGAACAACGTTCTCATCAACCATTAGGATTATCTGGTCAACCTGATGCTAATTCGGCACCATTTGACCTGCAAGTTTCATCGGATATTTCTCACACATTAGACCAATTAACAGATAGCGAAACTCCACTTCAGTTAAAGGAATTGAAGGACAATACAATGAAGGCTAACAATGAATCAGTTTCTGAATTTGTTAATACTAGACCTAAGAACCTTTTTGTTATCGATGGCGAAAAAGAAATTGATGAGAGTATTATTTGTACCAATAACGAACAGGGCGGAAAGACATGTTTGAAGTTGAGGTACAACTCAGTGCAATTGTTCAAGCAAATGCAGAAATTAGAATACTTCTGCTCGTTGCCGGACGACATAAATGCAACATACTTCGAATGTAGGAAAATTACATAGTAAATATTTAAGTATTGAATATAATCTTATCATTTATTAGGTACGGATTGTACGACGAGAGAATCAGATAAGGAAGGCATAAAATCTATCAGATATATGTGAGAAATAGTTCTGGAAAAATTGCTTAATATGAGAGGTAGGAGGATGGGAGAGAAGGCTGTTAAAGTAAGGAGCGATATGATAAGGTCAAGTACACTATTAGATAAGTAAACCGGCAAGAACACCTAAACCAACCATGAAACTGATACTTAAACTGAGAGTGGAAGATCCGCTGTCAGTGTCCTCGTTGTACTCGTTTAATGAAACATTGGAGTGGTTTCCGGAGTGAATAATGTCAGTGTTATTGTGCGAGTGGGTGGAATTATGAGAACCATTTCTCGCCTTCAAGTCCTTATTGAATTTAATTTTCGATTTAGTGACATCCATCGAATCTTCATGAGGGTAGTGGTCGTGGTCTTCTGTGTACTCGTGTTCAGGAGCGGTGCCTTCGACATCATCCTCTGCGTAGCCGTCCACATCCCTAGCGTCGTCAAAGACTTCATACTTGTCCACCTCGTCTTCATCATAAAAATATTCCTCGTAATCTTGATTAAACTCGCGACCAGCCACAAGATCGTTTTGTAATTCTTGCAAGTCGTAATTGCCATTAGTGTCATACTCGTCTTGCAAACTTTGCAATCTTATGTTGGATGCTAATTCAATGTCCGCACAAGCAAACTTGGTCAAGTTCGCAAAGTGGAAGGTAACAGATCTCCCAACAATGTACGACTTAGAATTTTTGTTCAAGGAAAGATATCGGTCGTTGTACTTGGTTTCGAAACATGTTGTGTCAATCCAGCCATGTTTACCGGACAAATCACCGACTTGACAATACGAATCGTCTTTTTGTTCGTCGCAATCTGGCGACGCATGGTAGGGGTTGAAGTGGGTGCCCACCATTTCACAGTTACCGTCGGAAGGCACCAGATTTTCATGAATATGATACTGGAATGGTCCTCCTTCCTTTGGGAGTCCTGTAACGTCGACATGCACGTTGACGGCCTTACCTCTCTTAGCTGTGAATACAATGTTACCCTGAACATTGTTATCAAATCCAAACGGGAAGTCTGCGATGGCCACGGCATTCTTCGGATTTTTTTTAATCTTGGGTGCTTTGTCTCCTAATGCCAATTGAGATACAGAAAGAAGCGATAAGATCAATGGTATATTAACTTGCATTTCTAAGCTTGAACGTAAGTTTTTGTTGATTGTGTATAGAGAATGAAAAGAAGAGAAGAAGGAAAGGAATTTCGAACACAGGCAGTGTATTTACTGTGTTTTATAGTGACAATTGTAGGAACACAGATGCACTAAATCCACAAATTTGCAGCTTTATTTTATTTCTTAGTGTCGCAAACAACACCAAATTTCTCACCAAAAAAAGGGTTCACGGATCTCGGTTCCGAAGTTCTCATGCAATCCAACAGGATGCTTACAAGGAGCAATCGATGTATTATTATCATAAATGTGTATTATTTACTAGTCTTAACCCCATTTAATATATATGTATAATGTAATATAGGTTCAATGCAATGTTTTTATCATGTGTAGATATCATTATAGGCGTAGGCAGAGTGTCGTATCATTCAAATGTACCCGTATTCAAAACAGATGTGTATCAAAACAAATAAATATGTTAGACCATGAACGATTCCCCACAGCCACAGGTACCCTTGGAGTTTGGGTTTCGGAAGATAAATCTGGACGACAATTTGTCGTCCATCCAGTCCATTTCAGACCCCACGATGGAGAAAAGCGCCTTCGAATCGATGTACACCTTGATGCCGTCTTGTTCGATCAACTCGTCGAATTTGCCTGGCTGTGTCACGTATTCCAAGTTGTATGTCAACCCCGAGCATCCTCTATTCAGCACTCCGATTCTGATCAACTGCGGCTCTGGCTGGTCCAACAAGCCCGTCAAATGCTTCACGGCATTGGCACTCAATGTGATCAATGATTTTCTTGGACGCAACGTTCTCTTCTGTTTGGTCTTCGTCGCTGGTTTCTGGCCTTCGTTTATTTTGGGCGTCGCAGGCTCTACAGTTGCAGTGGATATTATGTTAGATTTTGGTGTGTTCTGCGACTCTGTTTCTGTCTTCCCGGTCGCCGTCTCCTTCTCTGTTGCCTGTTCAGGCTCTGTAATGTCCTTCAACGATCTGTTGGTAAACTTGGACGCCCTGGACCTTCTGGCGGGTGCCGATGTACTTTGGTTCTTCGTGGACACTTTTTCCATCGAGTTCAATGAGTGTTTAGACCACTTTGAATCCTCTGATTCTCCTGTTGTTTCGCCAAGATTGGTCTTCTTCATGGGATACGTTAATCCCGAATAAAAATCATTCTTGCTAGTAGTTACCGGTATCGTTTGCATAAAGCGCTTACCGCCTTTTTTGGCTTCGTTTGAAGCATACCTCTTATACGTTTGGTTTATATTAGTCAAAATAAATCTCTTTGTTATCATTTTTGACTTACAATGAGTGTTTATACTGAAGAAGATCTATAATTTGTAGGAAGAACATTAATTGTATACGATTTATAAGACAGTTGTAGGTGAAAGCTAATGACCCGCAAAACAATCGGTACTCGCACGATTTTATCCCATTAGGCGTAAGCAAAACTCAACGGCCTCTGATTGGCCAGAATTATAGTCCACATAATACCGACGTTCGGCTACGGACCTGGAGAAAGCCCAGTGCTACATTTGCATTATTGATTAGTGGGTTGTATATTAACGATAGTGATCACGAGAGATCGGGTCAGGATGCGGTTATAAGGCGCGGGTTTCTCTCTTTAACCAATTGTACTCAATAGTGTTTTTCGCGAAAGACGGGGACAACTCTTTCCAGATGGTCTGGTGGTAGTTGTTGATCCAGGTCTTCTCATCCGAGGTCAACATGGATACATCAATAAGCTTCTTGCAGAAGGGGACCCTTGTGAGCGTGTCGAACTCCAAGAAATCTTTGTTATTGTAGGCGATGCCCGCGTCCTTGACGTACATGACGTTTTCAATTCTGATGCCGTAGTCGCCGTTCTCGTAGTAGCCAGGCTCGTTGGAAATCAAGTGGCCGGGCTTAAGGTACGACGACGCAGCATTGGGTCTGGGACCGATACCTATGGGGCCCTCGTGGACATTGAGGTATGCACCGATCCCGTGCGAGGTGCCGTGGGCGTAGTCCAATCCCGCGGACCACAAGTGCTGTCTGGCAATTGAGTCGATCAAGGAGCCGGTGGTGTCCTCAGGGAACTTCAAGTTGCCCAAAGAGATGTTGCCCTTCAACACGAGGGTGTAGTTGCGGATTTCCTCGTTGGACGGCTGCGAAAAGTGCACCGTTCTGGTGACGTCTGTGGTTCCCTCCAAGAACTGCGACCCCGAGTCGTTGAGGTATATTTTGTGGGGGTTGATGACAGCACATTCACCCTTGATAGGCTTGTAATGGATGACGGCCGCATTGGCACCGGTAGCACTTATGGTGGCGAACGACAACCCCACAAAGTTTTCCTCCTGTTGTCTGAACTCGGTCAATTTTTGGTCGGCCTGGAGCTCGTCGATCAAGTCGCTGTGGATTATCAACACATTTTCGAGCCACGCAAAGAACTTGCAGAGGGCACGTCCGTCCTTCAAATGGGCGACACGGGCGCCGTTAAGCTCGACCTCGTTCTTGATGCTCTTCAAGTCCTCTATCGGTGACCTCAATGGCTGCTCGAACGAACACTTCAAGTTCCGGATGATCTCCCACGACGAGCTCTTCGGGACTAAGAGCCTCCTGTTGGCCATGTTCAAATCCTTCGACAACGAGTTCAACTTGTTCCAGAAATTCTCGTACGGCTCCACGTGCACGTTATCTTTTTGTAACGTCTTCTGCACCTTTGTGTCAAACCTGTAATGGTTGGCGAATAATGTAACTTGGTGATTCGTTATTATTAGGTACCCGTAGAACACAGGGTTGTAATCGATGTCACTACCTCGTAAGTTTAACAACCACGCAATTTCGTCCAATGCCGAGATAACCAAGCCGGAACAATTGTGTTTGCTCATGGCGTCCGTCACGTTTCTAATCTTATCGCTGAACGTCTGTCCCGTGTACTTGTCGTCCAACATCTTGATTATACTGGCAGGCGCGCTGGGTAAGTCTTCGAAGTCGACCCACATCCGCTCGATCAAGTTGTCCCTAACCGCTACAAGCTCCACTTCCGCCTTTGAGTTCTTCGGCAATGAAAGCTTGTCACTCACCACCTTTTCGAACTTCTCGTATACCTGGTACGTGATCAACTTAGGGTCTACCCCGATGTTTATCTTGCTCCCTGAGTCAATAGACAACTGTATCGCCTGGTTAACAGCCCACTCCTGCCAAGTTGGCTCGTTCTTGACCCCCTGTTTCAATAACACCCAGTTGAAGTCCAACTCGTTGGTGGCCTGGTTGAAGTATCGCCCGTCTGTCGACAACGCTGCCGCTCCCTCCGGCGTCTCGTTCATACAAATCACGTCCCGCGTAACCACCGCCACACCAGCACTCCCTTGGAACCCAGAAATAAAACTTCGCTTCTGGTCGAACGCCGAAACGTACTCCGATTGGTGCTGGTCCTCCGATGGCACGACATACACCCCCAAGTCGTATTCTGTCATCAATAACCGCAATTTCTCCAATCGCTTCGACGTATTCACCTCCTTGGCATCAGGTGCACACAAACTAGCCGCATCTATCGTGAAAATTGATCCTTTCCTTGACCCCCCTCTTGGAGAAGCCGACCCACTGTTTCTCATAGAAACTTGTCTCGCAAGACTCAACGATCTTCTCTTTGTACGTGACAACAATCCTGGCGAACATGTACAGTTCGCACATTGGGCTCTACTTACTTTCTTCATATTCTAATACTTATTTAGCCTAAGAACCCTCTATATTAAATACCCAACTATGTATTTTGCAAAAGTCAGATCATCAAAAGTGGCTGGTAGTGTACGGGCTTCACTGTCAAAAGTGGCCTGTTTGTGTCATTTTGGCGATTTTTTGTATAAAGATTGTTAAAAACGACCCTGCTACGTTTAAATGTGGGTTTGTGACTACATAGTACATACAAAGAGTGTTCAGACTACATCACAGAACCCTATAAACGTGGTCTGAATTTATCCAGGTTGAAATTAATATTTTGTCTTTTTGGATAGCCATTTTTGATGGAAAACTCGGCGGAATGTCGGAAAATCCGAGAAAAAGTGACTCAAAACCGCCAGAAATTGTGAGCAGCACACCCATATTAGGCAAGCTGACTTAGGTGAATAGGGTTTTTACACACAGACCGAGTACTATACGTGGATTTGAGGATGGTCGTGAGTCTCAGCTTTGAGCAGGTTGTTCAGGTACGTAGAGAAGTGAATTGGGGCCTTTATGAGGGCGTCATATGGGCGAAGTATTGTGAGGTTGGTACTAACTGAAATTTCTCAGCACATTGAAGCATTATATTCTACCAGCAACCTGGGGGAGATAAATCGGATTCAGAGTGAATTACAGGGGTTGCAAAGGTCGGCGGACGGGTACCAACTCGCGGGGATGTTGTTGAAACAGGAGTCGAGGAATTGCCAGTTTTTCGGGGCGTTGACGTATACGGTGGTGATTAACAGCATGGGTCCCAAGTTGGACGACGAAAGACTCGTGGTATTGGTAGGCGAGTTAGAACGTCAATTATGCGGCATGATGAACGGGGCAGGACTCGAAGCGAATATGGTGATTGTACGGAAGCTTTTGTCGAATTTATCGTTGATCTTCATCAACAACCACCAGGTGTATGCCAACCCGGTGGAATCGTTGCTCAGTGGACTTTGTGGGTCGACCGACCTTTCGCTGGTCATCGAGGGGTTGGGGGACATGTATTTGATGGTGCTGTTGATGTTTTTGTCTATTATCGTGGAGGACATCTCGAAACGGGAGAGAACATCGGACATTCATGGGGTGGTGCAGCGCGAGCTCTACCGCGACTTCGAGATAATATACACCTTTTTGAACAGCCGTCCGCGAAGCGTGGTTATCGACTCGCTGGCTCTCGACTGCTTGAACTCGTGGGTGACGTATATCTCGGTGGCCGAGAGCAACTCGCAGGTACGCTACACATCGGTGGAGACGTCGATAACGTTTCTCTTCAACCATTTCAAGACGCAGCAGAACATGGAGGACGATGATGTGCTTATGCTTACAAGCAAGGCGGTGGAAGTTGTGACGGAAATTCTCGAGATCAATCCTCGCATGCTAACGTCGGAGATGAAGATGTACTTGGACCGCCTTCTTTTTGAACCCCGAAACTGGGGCACCTACCACATTGATTCCATAATAATGGGCGAATCGAGAGACATGCACGGCGAGGAGATCGAGTCTTTTGTCAACTTGCTAATTACTTTTTTGCAGAACGACATTTTAAATTTATCCGTATCCATAACTGATCTAAACGTACAGTGCAAAATCAAAACGTTGATCAGTTTGACTAATTTTCCTGGTACCCCCATTGAGGACGAATCAGTGAGTGACCAGTTCCTCACATTCTGGGAAGAGTTCATAAATATCTACCTCGATGACATAGACACTTTTGAAGCGATGTTTTTAGACAACCCTGCTGGCAAGCACAGCTTTTTCGCAAAGAGAGATGAAATAATTAATGAGGTGTGTTCGATATATTGGACGAAGATACACTTGCCCGATCTGGCCATTTTGGAGTCGAATAAACTGGAGTTTCTCCACTACAGAAGTGGTGTGTCCGATCTATTTATTGCAGGCTATTCGCTTTTGAGTGTACCATTTTACGAGAAGCTTACTCGCAATATAGTGGCTAATATACAAGAAATCGACAGTGATAACAACAAAATCATTGATATCGAAAGTACTCTTTACTTACTATTTAAAATTACAGAAGATTGTACATTTTACGATTCCCAAAGTTCATTGCTAATTCCGCATGTCAATTCCCTATTTGAATCCCGGTTTCTTGATGTCATGAAGTTATACCCTGCAGAGGATGGAATTTATAGATATGTCTACTCGACATTTGTTAACTTTTTATCAAGCATACAGTTCTATCTTAAAGGAGATCTTGGATCACCGTATTTGGGTATTATTTTTGATTTATTATTTTCTACAGTCTTAAATGGGCCTCAAGCATTGTCACTCAATACTTCCAGAACTATTTTGAAAATTTGCCAGGAATGCCGGGAAAATTTGATTTCCTTCTTACCCAACTTGGAGGTATTGCTAGTTGAAATGTTGAAGAATCAGTCAATCGACAGTTTGATCAGACAAAGAATGTTCAATGCGTATGCGTCTATCGTGCGATGTATAAAAGATCCTTCAAGATTCGCTGATGTATTGCGTAGAATGCTTTCAGCAATACACGAAAGATCTTTAGAGATCATGAACACTCAAACACAGCTAAGCGAAAGTGATGAAGACTATCTTCTTTCGTTGTTATCATGTGTATGTGAGGTGGGCGGAGCTTGTGAAATACCCGAAGAGATAGACGATTTCTACAATGAAGAGCAAAAATTGCAAGTCAACCAGTACTGGACAGAAGATCCTTTACAAATAAAGAATTTAATATTGAACGTTGTAAAAGAGTTTCTATTGAATTATAAACCACTTGTCAATAATACTACAAGTACCGAGAAATGTTGTATAATTTTAAAATCAGGAATAAGAGAACCGATAGAGGGGCCATTCAAGTTTTCCACGGACACTATTTTCAGCTGTATACTGGTAAAAATTGATAACTGCGATATTGATTCTGTCCCATATCTTTATGGACTTATAGAAACAATAGTAATTGTGAACCATAGGTCGCTAGATCAGGAAATAGTGGGTCAATTAATCAATAAAGTGTTTACCGATAACATTGATTTTCTAAAATCTGATCCATATACAATTAATTCTGCGATTGAATTATTTGCTACAATGTTGGAGAAAAAACCTTCTTTGATAGTTGGTTTACCCGTGTTTGAAAGCATTATCGTAATATTTGCCATAGATGGATTGAAGGCTAACGAGACCTTCATTATTAAATCAATACTGAAATTTTGGGTTGCGTTGATTACATTGAAGAAAGGTAGTAAAGAGAATCAAAATTATATCAGGAATATGATAGTGAGGACAAGATTGGGAGCTTTATTTGTATTCCAACTCCTCAAGGCATTTATAGAAACTTCTAGATCGAATTTAGATCATTACTATCCAATCTTTAGAAACCTTATAACTAAATACCCCATGGAATTGAAAACGTGGTTACGAATTGGCTTCAAAGGGTTAGAGAACGAGAAATTGGATGACAAAGCCATAGACCTATTAATTAGTAAGATTATGACAACGAGGGGCCAGCGGTCAGCCAACGACATTTTAAAGAAAATGTGGTTACAAATTAATGGACTTATAGAGTTCAATAGTCGGGGTTTTTGATTTATATATATTTGAGCGTAACAAATTTATAATAAAACATATACATAGGAATATTGAAAACAAAATTTAAATAGCATACGAACACTAATGTAACATTGCATCCAATTCTGAACATAAATGTTCACATTCGGTATTGAAGTCAACATCATTAATACTCATAACTTGGTACCTCACTCTTACAACACCATTGTAAGAGTCCTGTCTAGCTTTCAATCTGAAGTTAAATTCTTTCATGGTAACATCATTGATTAAATCTTGAAAATTATTATTTTCATTATTTGAATGTTGTTCTTTCAAAGTCAACAATTCACCGGCAGTTTTTCCAAACAATTTGCTGGCCTCTTGGTCGAACAAGGTCATCCACAATTGGCCGGACGAATCCATAACCGAACAATTTAAAATGTATCTGTAATATGGTTCACTAAAGTTGACATCACACTTTTCACATCTCCAGGTACCGTCAGGTTGTTCTACGACCTTCCTATTACATGTGGATGATTGCTGTTGAGTGCTTGATTGCAGCGAGTTATTACATGCTGGATAGCAGAAGTTCTCGGTCTTGAAAAAGTTAATCGTGGCTTTGATGTTGAAGAAGTCTGGCTTTTCACTCATACCTAAATTTTCTTCTTGGGCTTGCAATATAGATTTTCTGTTATTAATTAAATTTTGGTTGGAGCTATTTTCATTCTTTAAAGTCTGGAAGTTTTCGTTAACGCCTTGGTTGTCGAACCAGCCCTTTAACTGATATGCTTCGGTGGTGTCAGGGTTTGTCATCATCGAACCAGCATGAGTTAATGTCAAGGATCTGCCCGCGAAATCTTGAATCTTGCAACCCTTGAACGCGATAACCGAACCCTCGCTCATATCAAAGTCAACTGCCGTGTTATTCCATAAGCCAACTGTAATTGCGAAGTTGGAGTCATCAACAATCGTGATGTTTCTTCTATCAAACGGCTTCCCGGTAGACTTGGCGGTAATTTGGAAAACAGGATTCACTTCTTTCAAGACCCCTATCACATCGATAATGGAGTTTGGTTCACAGGTTTGGACTTGGTTTAATTTGGTGAAGTTAAAGTGTATCTTTGGGACATCTGTCGTATCAAAGCACTCTTCAACAACCGTGTCTCTGTCCAAGGCTAATTCGTATGGATGGCTCAAATGGGAGAACTGCGGTTTGGCCTGCTGGATTCTGGCCTTGCTGATGTAGTAGACTTTGCCCTCTTCCAACTCTTGGTAGAACTTCTCGGCTAAGTCATTGAAAGCAGTGGCCCTGATCTCGTCGGACTCATCCAAGAAGTTGACGTTGAACAACTTGCCCTCGCCACGCGCGTTGGACCATTTCCTAATATCGCCCTTGTACGAGACTCTGGCCTTGATGACCCATTGATTCTGGTATGGCGACAATTGCTCAATGGCATTGACGTGTTTTTGCTGGAAAGTACTTGCTTTCTGCGGCTGTTGCTGCTGCTGGTGTTGGTGATCTCGCTTTGCTTGCTGCTGGTCTTCACCAGCCTCTAATTTCTGGCTCTTGTTGGCTAACTCCAAGTAGTCGTCCTGGGGGTGTTCCGCGTAATACGAGTCACAAGAAATCAAAGTGTTGGTGGTCTTGTTGCTTGTCTGAAGCTTCACCTCCAAGTCGTTGATAATCATAATGTGCTTCTGTGTGGTAACCAAACTGTAATCCTTGATAATTATAACTGATGTCTTTTTAAACCCATTGGCCTCACAATACGGAATACATTCGCTTGTGATCAATCCGTGCAACGAGTAGGCACCGTCGTTAAGCAAAACTCTGTATTTTACGGCAGAATCCCCGTTACCGTTCTCGAGAGATTGATCGATTATCTTAATGTTTGTAACCTGAACTGTTATTGGTTTTCCGGCAAAAGAATGCCTATCGGTCTTCGAGAGGACACCTTTCAATGCTCCCGCCGAGAGTCCATACGCTTCAGCCATTATTCCCTTGTTTATGTACTATAGTAAAGGTTTATACAAGAAAAGAAAGAAGAATAGATATGTTTTGTAACGCGCCACCCAAAAAGTTTGTATAGACGCGACCGAAAACATTAACAATCTATTACTACTACACCAAAAGCCAGCTACAAAGGACCGTAAACGTATGTAAATGTATGTAAAGTATGTATGACACGCCCACATATGGTAGATTTTGTTTTCTATGTAGATGAAACATGCGAGTGCCTCGTAGAAAATGACATTCAAGCATGAAATAATAGGAAGTGAATATTCGCCCGTAAAACGTCAGAAGCCATAGGCCTATAGTTTAGGCTGGATCGACACCGCGTTGTATAACTCGTCCTTGGAGTTGATCTTGACAGCACCGCTTTTCAATAGGGCCTTGGTCAAATCGTCGATGAGGTCGTCGCAGTTCTCGATCCCGATGCACAAACGGATCAAGTCCTCGGGGAAGTCTCTCTCTTCCCTGGTTTTGGCGTCAATCGACGCATGGGACATCTTGCACGGCATGGATATCAACGAGTTGACGCACCCGAACGACACGGCGATGCCGAAGATGTCGGTGTTCTCGACAATCTTCTCCGACGTCTTGATGCTGCCCGTCTCGAAGCTTATGACCGCACCGGCACCTCTGCACATGGAGGCATGCAATTCGTGCTGTGGATGAGACTTCAAGCCGGGGTACCTCACGCGGAAGCCGACGTTGGACAAGAACTCGGCGACCTTGTTGCAGTTCTGCTGTTGTCTTTCGACCCTGACCGCGAGCGTCCGCAACCCCCTGCTCAATAGCCACGAGTCGAACGGGGACAACCCACACCCGGTGGAGTTGATGACGAAGTACACCCTTTCCGCCAACTTCGCGTCACGCGTGGCGATGATGCCCGCCATGATGTCGTGGTGCCCGTTGAGGTACTTGGTGGCCGACTCGTACTGGATGTCGACTCCTAGGTCAAGTGGCGTCATCAAAATGGGCGACATCATGGTGTTGTCGAACACCACCACCACGTCGGGATTCTTGCGGTGTGCGTAGTCCGTGATGGTCTTCACGTCACACACCTTGATCAACGGGTTGGTGGGCGACTCGAGAAAAACCATCTTCGTATTGGCAGTGATCTTGGACGTGAACAACTCGGTGTTGGTGGTGTCCCAGTGTTGCACCTTCAAGTCTCCCTTCTTGTGCAAGTACGTCAACAACCGGTTGGTTCCACCGTACAAGTCATCCCCCGCCAATACCTCATCCCCCGGCTTCAAGATTCGGGTTATCACGTCAAGACACCCCATCCCGCTCGTCACAGCAAAAGCGTCGTTGGCCTTCATGATCTTAGCTACGTGGTTCTGTAAATATGTCCTGGTTGGGTTTCCCGATCTCGTGTAGTCGTACTCTCCCATATCTGATAGCGAATTTTGCTTAAACGTTGCCGACTGATACAACGGCGGAACCGACGCATTATGTTGGTCCAGGGACTTCGAGAAGACCAATTCGGTCTCTATGTTATACGATTTAGGTGGAGCCATGGCTTTATTGTAGGAAAAAAGAACTTCTTCCACAACGCTTCTACGATGCACACTTTTATCAACTTTCTCGGTTATCACTTCACCAGGAATGATGCAATCAGCGTGTCGTTACCAAAATAGACTACTAACACCACGACCACCAAGACCTTCAGGGAACCAAGGGAACCAAGGGTCAGGGTGCCGGAGAGGGTGCCGGAGAGGGTAGGGCGGACGGGGGATGGGCGGCGGCGAAGATGGAAGGGTGTTCGTGGAACCAGGGGTGGTGCAGCCGCGAGCAGCAGATCAAAATGTGTATATGTATTACTATATAATAGTCATGTAGCCAACTATGTACGAGGGTGCATGTTTCGTTGGACAAGCACGCAACAGCAGGAGAGCCTACAAGTCCGCTCTGGTGACCGAGCGCATGTCGAAGGGGGTGTCGCCCATCAAGACCTTGCGGCCCGACAAGGGTTCGCAGGTGTCCCTGTTGGAGACAGGGCCGGCCTTGGATGGCTCCTTGCCCGCCTGCAACAACTTCAAGAGATCGAGCGTCTTTTCCGGGGTCAAGTCTTCGTGGTAGTCGTCGTTGAGCGCCAACATGGGGCCGTTGACACACGCACCCAAGCACTCGACCTCCTGCAACGTGAACAACTTGTCGGGGGTGGTTTGGCCCGGCTTGATGTTCAAGTGCGACGTGATGGCGTCCATGATGCCGTCGGAGCCACACAACTGGCACGGCGTGGTGGTGCACACCTGGAGGTTGTATTTGCCGATGGGCTTTCTGTTGTACATCGTGTAGAATGTGGCCACCTCGTACACCCGCATGGGAGGCATGTCCAAGTATTTGGCCACGTAGTTCATCACCGCGATCGACGTGAAACCCATCTGGCGTTGTCCCAAGTCCAACAACGGCATCACGGCCGCCTTCTTGTATTGGGGTGGGTACCTCGCGATGATCTCGTTGGCCCTTTTGGTGTTTTCGGAGTTGAACTGGAAAGTCATCTCCTTGTTGTCCTCCTTCGTGTCCCTATGGACGGCGATGATCGACGAGAACCGCTTGTTGACGATTGATCTGTGCGTGTTTACATGGACACTTCTTGGAATGAAACGAAACATCATGCAATATATTTATGTATCTGGATGGCTGTGGCCTTGCTAACGATCCAATATCTACTTTTCGGGGAAGAAAACGAATGAATGGGTTAATATCTTATACCAAATCCACTACTATATCCAAACACAGTTGCTAACCAAGATGTTCGACCTGTTTACAACGATTATAAACTAAATGAGCTCTATTGTAGTTTTTCACTAGAGAGCGTAAACCTCATTTCCACGGCACTGATTGGCCTGGATTTTAGGTGGTTCGCGCACGCCGGAACCCCAAAATCGTGGTAAAGTGACCGTCTGGGTGGTGAAGGAGTTGGTTAGAGTGGTGATGTGTTGGCGACGGTGCTGGGAGGTTCGGGCTAGGTGCTGGCTAGATGCTGGTGTCGTTTCCGGGTGTCGTTTCCGGGTGTGTTGGCGGGTTTTGGTGTTTTGGGTGCTTAGCTTCCTAGGACGGACTGGTCATGGATAGAACCTGCTGGCGACACCGGCCAGGCCCCGCCACCGTGACCTCGCTGGCGGCGTCGTACATCGTGGAATACACGTCGTGGTAGCCGGGGGCCGTGGTGGTGGGCACCGGATACCCCAGGGTCGCCACAGGCTTGATGGACCCGTCCGACGAGTCGTGGTACGGGGCCATGAGCACCTCGTTGGCGCCGAGGTCGAACACCGTGTACATGTACTTGAAGACGCAGTTGGGAAGGGTTCCCACGTACGAGTCGGTGCCTATGTCGACGGTGCCAATCCTGAGACTGCAGTAGCGGGCACCGCGGACGGCCATGCACTCGTCGACCAAGTCTGACACCGGCACCGACACCGTGTACCCGGTGATGTTGAACGCGAGCGACGCGGCCGCAAGCGACGTCTGTCGGAAGTAGGGGACGTCATGGTGCCAGTGCTTTTTGGCGTCGAGCCCGGCCACCAAGTTGGCGTACACGGGCGAGGGCACCATGAGGCCGTTGGACCCGGTGTCGAGGGTGTAGAGGAGCTTCTGCGCCGACACGCGGGTCCTCCGGTTGTGGGCAACCACCGCAATGGTGTTGACGGTGACGGCGGTGACGGTGTGGTACTGGCGTGTGGAATGGGGCCCGATCTCGAACCCAATGGGCGTCTTCGCCAACGGGCCCCGGTACGTCCGCGTGTCGATGCCCCCGAACACGATGACCGCCCCCTCTGGGCGCCCCAGGAGGCTGTACATCTGGGCGTCGATGAGACCCTGCGACTCGAGCGCCATGGGAAAGTTGTCGTACGGGTCCATCGCCTCGATGCTGGCGTACCCGATCCCAAACACCCCCGAAAACGAGTCGATGGCCGACACGTTGGTCACTCCGAACGTCATCTGCGGTACCTTCCACCCGTCGCCCGCAACGGCGTCCTGCTGCTCGAACAACGCAAACGGTGCCGACGACCCGTACTGCGCAACGTACTGGGGAACGAACTGCGACTTCTCGTACGCATACGTGGCCCCCGTTAGCACCAAGTCGGCCGACCCCGTATCCAATATCACGTTCTCCATCGCCTGCCGCTTCCGCCCAACCACCACGGACTCGACCTGGTACATCGAGTCGGCTGTCCGCCGTAGGGGCACCTCGACGTACCCGCGAGAGGCTGCAAAAACCTGCCCATAAATGTAAATAGCTGCTAATACCGTCTCCATCCGCATCGTGTATACTCTGGCCTGTCGATCGTAGCCTTGCAGCGCCCTTGCAACCTCTTTTATACCCAACCAGTCCCGGTGGGTTCTGCAACACCTATGGCTACTATTCCCCTATCTGACCCTGGCAATTAGTACCCACTCTGGGCTATATACAGGTGGTTCCGTCGTGGAACCGTCTGAAACGATGCAACGCCGCCAGGAGGCCGCTAGCCCAACATGGCCTGTCTTGGGGACCGGTCCGTGGGCCATACAGACTCGTATTCCCTGTCCTCCTGCGGTGGTGGCCGGCAACGACGTCGTCCACGGCTGGCCTGGTGGGATGGCCGCAATGAGGCTGTCATACACGAGCGGATAACGGGAAGACCACGACAGCAATTGCGCTCCACCGCGGTGGTGCCGCCCGCCGGCGCCCGTCCCATCACCCACCACACCGGCCTGGCTCCGTACATCTCTCCAGCACCCTCCCAGCACCCTCCCAGAGCCCGCCAAACACCTCGATCAACACTTGCAAAATGAAAAGCCCGCGGGCACGTGACCATCCGCTTTGCTCAGAAACACTTAGACACCACCACAAAATACCACGGACTGCTACAGATAAGTCTATCCAGGTGAATCAAATAGAAAAGGGCAGTACCACGGTTGGAATCACTAGAGGTGTCAAGTCAGAGATATAAAACAGCGTTCACAAGGCGAAATTAGCGCACATACATACACAGAAGTCGTTGGTATCGATAGAAGTCCCCCAGCGCTCCCACATTGGAATATGAACAACGGCAAAAACTACGCCACCAGTGGCAAGGGTAATGGCAACAACGGCAATGGGTCGATAAGACGCACGCTCGAGACACCACGATCGCCATCGAGGTCCACGCGAAGCTTGGAGCCACCGCGGTTGAACGACGGCGGCGGAGGGCTCCCATCGGCGTCGCCGAGACGAAGGAACCACACGTCGATCTTCAGCGACCGCTACATCCCCAACAGGACGGGGATTGACTTGCAGGCGGCGTTCAGCTTGTCGAACCAGGAGGTCATGCCCGAGATCAAGAACCGGAACGACAGAATCGACAACGAGATCGAGATACGCAGAGAGGAAGAGGCCAACCAGACGTTCTCGACGATATTGAAGGCCGAGCTCTTTGGCGACAACGTGCCCATGGCCACCGCCAACTTGGGCCTCAGCGCCAAGCTGGCCACGGGCGTGGCCAAGATGTCGCGCCCCAACAGCACCGGGAACCTCAACTCTACACCATCGTCGTCGTCCGTCCACTCGGTGCGATCGTCGGACGCCAATAGCGGCGGCGACGACGGTGCTACGGGTAATACCAGAACCACGCCCCCCAGGTCCACCAGAAACAACGCCAGCACCAACTCTCTCGCATCGGCGGCCGTCAACGGACCCACCACCCAAACCACGCAGACGACCGCCAACCACGACGCCAGCAGCATCACAAACACTCCGCGCCAGACCGCCAACCTCTTCACGTACCAGTCGCCCAAGAAAAACAGACCCGTGTCGAGAGATTTACAGAACGAGCTCTACTCGTTGTCCCCCGTCAGGCAAGAGTCTCAGAAGCTCCTCCTCTCACCCCAGAAGAAGCCCCGTAACATTTCCAAGGTCCCGTACCGCGTGCTTGATGCACCCGAGTTGTCGGACGACTTCTACCTCAACCTCGTCGACTGGGGACACCAGGACATATTGGCGGTGGGTCTCGGCGACAGTGTGTACCTCTGGGACGGCAGCACGCAGTCGGTCGACCGATTGTGCAACTTGTCCAACAAGGACAAGGTCACCAGCATCAACTGGATCGGGTCAGGGACCCACTTGGCGGTGGGGACCCTGAAGGGGTTGGTGGAGATCTGGGACGCCACCAAGATGAAATGTGTCAGGACGATGTCGGGCCACTCGTTGCGGGTCAGCTCGTTGGCGTGGAACGAGCACATTCTCTCGAGCGGGTCCCGAGACAGATCCATCCTCAACAGAGACGTCAGGATCGAAAGTCACTACGTCAACAAGTTCGACGCCCATCGACAGGAGGTGTGCGGATTGAAGTGGAACGTCGACGAGAACAAGTTGGCCAGTGGCGGCAACGACAACAAGCTCTTTGTGTGGGACGGGTTGAACCCCAAGCCCTTGTACCAGTTCAACGACCACACCGCCGCGGTCAAGGCCATCTCGTGGTCGCCCCACCAGCGGGGGGTGCTAGCGTCTGGCGGAGGCACGGCGGACAAAACCATCAAGACCTGGAACACCCTTACTGGTGCCTTGACCAACAACGTCAACACCGGGTCCCAGGTGTGCAACCTCATCTGGTCCAAAAACTCCAACGAGTTGGTGTCCACCCACGGCTTCTCCAGAAACCAGATCATTGTGTGGAAATATCCGTCCATGCAGCAGATCGCGCAATTGACCGGCCACACCTACAGAGTGTTGTACTTGTCGTTATCACCCGACGGCGAGACGATCGTGACGGGTGCCGGCGATGAGACCCTAAGGTTCTGGAACGTATTCGACAAGAACAAAAACGACGAACCCCCATCATCGGTCTTGTTGGATGCATTCCTGCAACTACGTTAGCTTGTATATTACCTGTATACTTAATGATGCCTAATACACTTCCAATTGGCATATTTCCCCATGTATATGCCATGTTGTGCCATTGTATAGACGATAATAGGCGTTTTGATAGTGCCGAAATAAGCCGTTCCAAAATCTAACCTGTAAACCTCTTATGGAAGTCGGGGTTTTTTGCAGTTTAAGATTTCATTACTCATGTATAAAAAGACCGCCATTTCAGTGCTTTTGGGTGGGTTTGAAGTGCCATAGACTTCATCGCAGATACGAGGATGACTAGACCAGAAGCGAAAGATTTGAGCCACTTATTGAGTGAGGAGGCTAAGTCCAGAAAGAACTCGCCGTTGAAGGCTGCGTTCAGGTACTACAATCAACCGGGAATGACGTTCTTAGGTGGTGGATTACCATTGTCAGATTACTTTCCGTTCAACAAGGTGACGGCAGATGTTCCGTCGGCACCGTTTGCCGACGGTATTGGGGCGCCGCTTTCAGACGCAGATAAAAGCATTTTGGAGGTTTACAAGCGGGCGGACATGAACAAGAAGGAAGACAACCAGGTGGAGTTGGCCAGATCGTTGCAGTACGGGTTCACCGAGGGACTGACGGAAATGATCGATTTCTTGAAGGAGCACACCGAGAAGATCCACGATGTTCCATACAAAGACTGGGACCTCATTGCATCGGTGGGTAACACGCAATCGTGGGACGCGACGTTGCGGTCGTTTGTGACGAGGGGAGACTCAATTTTAGTGGAAGACTACTCGTTCAGCTCTGCGTTGGAAACCGCCCACGCCCAAGGCGTCACCACCGTCCCCGTTCCCATGGACGCCAAGGGGATGCTTCCCGACGCGTTGGAGAAACAATTAGACCAGTGGGTGGGCCCAAAGCCTAAATTATTGTACACGATCTGTACGGGCCAGAACCCAACCGGTTCGTGTCTCTCGGCCGATAGAAGACGAGCCATCTATGAGTTGGCGTGCAAGCACGATTTTATCATCATCGAGGACGAACCCTACTACTTCTTGCAAATGGAAGAGTACACCACCGACAAGAAGGCGCGGGCCAGCAACAAAGTCGACAGCCACGACGAGTTTGTCAACGCGTTGGTTCCATCGTACATCTCCATGGACGTCGAAGGGAGGGTCATCAGACTAGACTCGTTCTCCAAGGTCTTGGCTCCGGGCTTGAGGTTCGGGTGGATTGTGGGCCAGGCAAGGTTGCTCGAGAGATACGTCAGAATCCACGAGGTGTCGATTCAATGTCCCTCCGGGTTAACCCAGACATTCACTAATGCGTTGTTACAGAAATGGGGCCAGAGCGGCTACTTAGACTGGTTGATAGGCTTACGTGCCGAATATACACACAAGCGGGACGTTGCCATCGACGCCGTGAACAAGTACTTCCCCACCGACGTGGTGTCCTTTGTTCCACCGGTGGCAGGTATGTTCTTCACCACCACCATGGACGCATCCAAGCACCCTAAGTTCAAGTCTGACTTTAACGAGGACCCACTCCAAGTTGAAAACGCCATCTACGAACAAGCCTTGAAGCAGGGTTGTTTGATGATCCCAGGTTCGTGGTTCAAATCTGAGGGTAAGACCAACCCACCACAACCAGAATTGCCCGAGAACCCTGCAACCAAGAACACCTTCTTCTTTAGGGGTACTTATGCGGCGGTTCCCTTAGACCAATTGGTAGTAGGTTTAGAGAAGTTCGGTAAAGCGGTTATGATTGAGTATGGTCGTTAGCCTACTATATAGTGTACTCTGGTATCATCAACCTCTAGAATATACATAATACCACTAATGTGTGCGCGTATCAACTTGAAATAAATATTGATCTACAAGTAGCTGTAATATGATGCTTTAGTTATATTCCACCAATAACTCAGATATACAAATGCATATCCTTAAACTTCCTTGGTTCGGCCACAGAGGTAAGTACTTTGCAATTGCGCTAATATATGGAGTTTTCACGATAATACTAACACTCTATAGCTGAGAATAAACAGATTGAGTGTTACTCCGTAAGCATAAACTCAGACGGATCAAGACTAGCATCGGGAGGATTGGACGGAAACGTCAAAATATGGGATACCAAGTCAATTCTACATTTCAAGAACTATGAACCCGAACCTGCAACAAAAAAGAATAACCCTGCTATCAGCTTCGACACATTATCGTCGAATATAATACGAAGACCACTATGTTCGATGAGTAGACACAACGGAGTGGTCACAAGTGTGAAGTTTTCGCCAGACGGAAGATTTTTGGCGTCGGGCTCAGACGACAAAATAGTGTTGATCTGGGAGAAAGACGAAGAGCACGCAAACCGTCCAAAACAATTTGGAGAGTTGGAAGCTGACTTGGAGCATTGGACGGTCGTAAAAAGGTTAGTGGCGCATGATAACGATATCCAAGATATATGCTGGTCTCCGGATGGTTCGTTATTGGTTACTGTTGGATTGGATCGACTGATTATAATCTGGAACGGCCTAACGTTTGAGAGAATTAAGCGGTACGATATACATCAATCAATGGTTAAGGGAATAGTGTTTGACCCGGCCAACAAGTTTTTTGCCACAGCATCAGATGATAGGTCGGTCAGAATATTTAGATACTATAGAAAGTTGAGTGAACTGTCCATCAACAACTATGAATTTCAAATGGAGCACATTGTTATAGATCCATTTAAAAAATCCCCGTTGACGTCGTATTTCAGAAGAATGTCGTGGTCTCCTGATGGCCAGCACATTGCGGTCCCCAACGCCACAAATGGACCAGTGACGTCGATTGCCATCATCAACAGAAATAATTGGGGTACAGATATTTCATTGATAGGGCACGAGGCACCCTGTGAGGTATGTTCGTTTTCACCAAGATTATTTGAGTATGATGACGGCCAGAACATACAGAAAAAAAATAAAAATGGAATCGAAAATTTTACTACGATATTGGCTACTGCTGGTCAAGACCAAAATCTTGTAATATGGACCACGAGACACAGTAAGCCTTTGGTGGTGGCCCACGATATAGTGTCTGGATCCATTACCGATATATGTTGGGCGCCGAATGGCCAGACATTATATTTCAGTTGCTTAGATGGATCGATTACATGTGTTTCATTCGACAATAACGAGCTAGGAAAGGTCGTTAGCGAGAATATGAACGATTTACAATTGCATAGGTATGGTGCTGACAGAGAGTCTGCCATTTTCCCAGAAAGCGTCGAACAATTGGATTTAGAGGAAAAGTCTGAAGCTACAGAACACAAGGAGAGTAAAAAGCTAACTATAACTAAGCCACCAACGACAATTTTGAAATCGAAACCAGAAGAAATAAAGCCCAAAGAGTTGACGCCTCCAATAATTAACAACCTAACTCCAAAACAGGTGAATAAATTGACGCAAAGCGTAACAATTACGAAAAATGGTAAGAAAAGAGTGGCCCCATTATTAGTCTCATCGTCATCAAAAAACACGGTGCCATATATATGCACAACTAATAAGGTAATCAAGAAGTTCCAAATTGGATCGAAAATATCACAAACACCATACTTCTTATCAAGATTGGGTGTTCTGACGTCTGTACAGGGGTTGAAACTGAAGAACTTGGTGCACGAATTTACCCAATCTAATGTAGCCAATAATGACGACCAAGATAATGATAATGAAGACATGGGTATTGACTCTGCCAATGTCAACGATAACACTAAAGACTTGTCCAATCAGACTGTATCAGAAGCCACGTTAAGAAGACAAAGGAACAAGTTGAAAAGGTCTATATTAGAAACAAGATATCCAAGCTGCTTCCAATTGATTTCAACCTTGCCTGATAATTTATTCAATAACCAGGCAGTATTGAACAGTAAGATAAACCAAATTCTAAATAATAACTTTAACAGTACGAGGGAGAGCAATAATGAAGCAATCAGTGGGAGCTCTATTGATGCAATTGACGAGGACTTAATATTTTCAGTTATTGTGAACGGCATTCACTCAATTGAAGACCATAGTAGCGCAATCATTAATGACACGCCTGATGCAAAGATGAGAATTACTTCAATCGTAGAAGTACGTAACGCACCATCTTGGAAAAACAATGAGGACAATTTAACAGATTTCGAGTTTGGCGATAGAATAGACTTCCAAGATCCAACCAGTGTAATCGTTTCAAATAACCAGGATCATATCAACAGAAGCTATTCCTTGTTTTTTCCCTACAAAATTCAGCACGTATTGCCTATAATCAAGAATAGAGTGTTGAAATTTTATATATTTGCATCATATAACGGCACCATACAAATAGTCCTGGCCAAATCAGGAATGCTCATGAATCCTAGTATTGAATTAGGAAATAACGTCATATTGTTGAAACAGGAAAGGGAATACATTATGTCCCTCACAAACCAAGGTCTAATCTACGTCTGGAAGTTACCAAATTTTCCTGCGGAAAGATTTCTTACTGGGGTAGTCAGAGGAATATCATTGGCGCCAATTTTGAACAATATGGTCGAGATTCCCAGTATAGACAAGAAAAGCACGGGGATGAATAAAAGACATGCAAACATTCCCCAATTAATGATGCCGAATGTTAGAAAAATAGAAATTGACCCACGAAGCGGGTCACCATTTGTTATGCTCGAAGAAAGTAACGATGTATACAAATTCTCGCTTGACCTAATGGTTTGGGTCAAGGCAATCGACTCTTGGTACTTTCAAGCGCTCACTAATGTATCACTCGATTCATTCAATCAAGGGAACTGCATCGATCCGTTATTGCATAAAAGCTACAGGTCTTTCGGCGCAGATATCAAGCGGTCCAAAATAGGATTATATATATTCAACAACACGGAGGAAACCAATGAGCTACAGCAAGTTATGGAAGCAAGGTTCCAACAGAGCCTTGAGCTTGCGAGTCAAATAGCATAATGTATATAATTTTCATGAATTTACAATGTAAATCTATCGATTAGTAGGTCGAGTGAATGTTTCGCAGTTAGATTACCATTGGTTGAAGCCATTATATGGTAGCTGCGCTTTCTGGGACTTTCTCTGCGCTTTCTGCCACTTTCTCTGCGCCCTCCAGTGTCCTGTTAGCTGTTTCCTGTGATGGTAATGGCACCTCCTTCTCGAAGGGGAACTTGGCCATGAAAAGAACCGAAGAAACGACGCTGTTCACAGCACTCATCCATATCGTCAACCCTACACCACCCGTGGTGATAAATGGCAATGCCAAAAACCATTCGAGGTAATAGGGCAATACGCCCGTAGGAAAGTAGAACAAAACGGTCTTCCTGAACCACACCCTAAAGAACCAAATGGGCAAGGTGGTCATGATCATTATGGCGTAGCCAATATACTTGTTGATGTAGCTTCTGACTGCCGACGTTTCTTCGTTCAACTTGTTGACGTCCCCGGTGACCTTATCAAATTGACGGTTCAACTTCGTCCATTTGGCATATTGATCCTGGGCACTTATGGACTTTCTTTCCTTGGTAACCTTCATCAACTCACGCTTTCTCTCGTCCAATTCGATGAATTTGGAGTCTCCTAGCGTTGGTGCTACCTTGCAGTATGTCATCCATCCTATATTCTCCAATGTAGATTTCCCAACAGCATTGATGAATTGTTTGATGAAAAGAATAATAAACACACAAATTAGCAAATTAGAAGGATTTATATCGAACATATTACTCGGTTAATTACAATTCCTCTATCACCGTATCCTTTCTGGTGGTATTCCTACTGATTTAACCTGAATTGTTCTTATGTTACTTGGTCTAAAGGTGAGCAGCGAAAATTACACAAAATGTGGTTTTTGACATTTGGTGAGACAAAAACACTTTGCTCAATCAAAATGACTAGAAGATGAGATAGAATAGTAGTCTTTATCTTGTTCTATATAACGAATAACATCTACGATGTCAAGCGATCCTGAAGAAGATTACATTCCATGGATTCAACAGTTTTGTGAATTGTTTGGACACGATTACTTCGTGCCAGTGTCCCAAGACTTCATCGAAGATGACTTTAACTTGACCGGATTATCCCTGCAAGTTCCATACTATAGAGAAGCATTATACACAATATTGGACTATCAGGTAGAGACCTCTGATGACAACGGGAACGGAAATGGTACGTCGAATACCAAGGGTTCGAAGAACGAGTTGCCGAACAAAGCATTACTAGCACATTCAGCAGAGTTGTTGTACGGACTAATCCACGCCCGCTACATTATCTCGAAGCCAGGGTTGACGGCCATGGCAAGCAAATTCGAGCGTAACGAGTTCGGATCCTGTCCTAGATATTACTGCGACGGAATGCATTTGATACCGGTGGGATCGACAGACCTACCGGGCCAGGAGACCGTGAGGTTGTACTGCCCATGCTGTAACGACATCTACTTGCCGCTGAGCTCGAGGTACTTGAACATTGACGGGGCGTTCTTTGGAACTACGTTTCCGGGGTTGTTGGTAAAGATGTTTCCCGAAATCGAGAACCAGTGTAGAAATAGAGTGTACAAAGTTAACGAGAATGATTTTGGGCTTCGTTTGTTTGGGTTCCAGATTAGCGAGAAGAGTGCCAGCGGGCCACGGATGAAGTGGCTCCGCATGCACCCACGTACGCATCAAGAGAAGGATGAATTCAACAACTGCGAGTTAACCATACCTAGCGAATTCGACGAGTCTGATGTACCTTTCAACTCCGATAGCGACATGGGCGACGCACTTGATGATAACGATGATGACGACAAAACTATGGCTAGTGAAGGGAATTAACCCGTTTAGTTCTGCTTGTAATTCTACTCCTTACATACCTGTGTATATTACGATTCATATACTAATATAAATAATTCTTTGATATATTTTTTGGGGTCGTCTAGGCCCTAATATATGAGCGATCAATGTCATTCCGCCAACAAGCCTAATGAGTAATGTTGACCGGCTTGCCTGGCTCCCAGTCCTTTATGCCCTTCTGGATATTGATCCAGTACTTCAACCTGACCGCCTCCATCATAATGCTGTCCCAGTTGAGCTGCTTGGCCCGCAACAACTTTTCAATCGCCTCTTCGCTCTGATCTATTCTCTCGTCGTTTTCTGCACTCAATGCCTCCAAGTCCAGGTCCTGCGTCGCGAACTCCAAAGACTCGTGTGCTTCCAACACCATCATGAGCATGTTCTTGTACTCGAGCGCGCTTTCGCCCGACGACGACTGGAAGTCTGCAATCAATTTCTTCGACACGTCATCCTGTGTGATATCCAAGTGGTCCGCGTGGTTCACCTCTATCAAATGGGCTATTCTCGAGTATGGGTTGCTGATGGTTGCATAGGCCTTGTTC